>JXOV01023774.1:6174-17949 GCA_001014945.1 Clogmia albipunctata
TTTTTAACGAGGAAATAAGTGTGAAATACGAGCCGCTATGCGATTTTTCATCATTTCCCAGTTAAAAAACAGATTTTACACCCGAAATACACTTTTTTGCACTTTCCTGAAAATGCACTTCAAATTTTTTTAAATAAAATCTGCCGCTACTACGATCTCTGTTTGAACGGTTTTTGGATACTACAATATTTGATCGTTATAACGACCAGGACTAAAAATTGAAAGTTTTGTCCTTGAAATGTCGTCGAAATTTTGACTTTGAAACAGATTTATTCTAATTACAAATAAATTGGTTTCAAAGTCGAAATTTCATTTTCTTTTTTTCACTAGTGAAATAAAATTTTAATATTTTCACTAGTGCAATCAAATGACGCGGTATGAAATTCAAAGGTCAATTGGACAGCCATAGGCCCTCGTATATCGCCCTAGCTCTCCCTGCCTAATGCTATGTCTTCCTAATAAACTTGCACCGTACACTAGGGCAGTATAGATTTGTTCGCTTTAGAGGAGTGGATTGTTGTTAGTTAAATGTAAAGTTGCATACAAATCTGTTTTGCTTATAAATAATGCAGTTTCTGTATGTGTAGATGATTATTATTTTTAATTTAGTGTCAAATTTTTATAGCGGTTATGATATTTAAATCTAAATGTCTGTAATTACAGTGAGTTCTTGATAATATAGTTAAATTTTATTATAAACTTATAGATTTATACACATAGATCTGATTTTAAAAATCAAAGGGAGTTAAATCAATTTTCTCGGTAATCTGTTGATTTGCACTGATCCATGAATTGCAAAAAAGGTATTATCTTATTAGTAGTTTTTTTTCAAAGACCTTAGTATCATAATGAAAAATGATAACATATTGGTGTATTTTTATTACTAATATGACCCAACAAATCTAAATATTATAGGACAATAATTTTTTTTACTGAAGTGATCATTGCGATAAAATTTTTTTAAAATGAACTTCCTAAACTGCTAGTGAATACTGCTAATTAAATATATAAATTTATATCCAATTCACTATTATTTGTACATACTGATATTATATATTACTGACGATGTTCAGAGATTTATTTTGATGATAAAGATAACAACAATCAAAAATACAAAGAAATTATATTTGTGTTAAAAAATGCATAAAGTTTTGTATGCAGCTTTATCGATAATAATCATTAATTACACGACCTTTATAATATACACTCGCATAGCTCGTGGTGTTAATAAAAAAATATTGGTTACAATTTATCAACCTTATTGTAAAAAAACCAACTTGCGGTCTGGTGTTTTATGATTTTCTAATAAAAAAAATGCTTTTACTGAAATTCTGGAATTGGGCGGCTTCGCTCCACATTCCATCTGTAAGTGGACTTGACTCACACGCCCGGCTCGCGATTATTAATTCGAAATCAAATCGTCCACTGCTGCGATGGTATGCGTCAAGTGGGTATCACTATTTTCGAGGCGCGCGATATATTTTTATACATAAGTCTCTATTGTGGCAGTCGTCGTCGTCGCCACACTCATCATCAAACTGACTGGTACGGTTGGTTCTGGAGAACGCGCGCCGGTCCTCACAAGAAAAAACACTCCCCAGTTGAAAACATAATAAATAAAAAGAAAGACAGAAAAACTATTTTAATAGAAATTAGTGAAATTTTAATTAGATTAGTTTTTATCGAACAAAGTGTCGTTGGTGATTGATTTAGTGCGACAATTCTGAAACAAATGTGCGTTTTTTTGTTGTTTGTTAATTTGCAATAATTGTCAAACCATCCCAAATGATGTAATCATTTCGGGCCAGGGTATTTTTAGTCACGTAGTAATACAATTTCATTGAAAAATCGGACAAAGAATGAAAGAATTTCTGTCGGACTTGAGCGGATTGGCGACAGCGCTAATTTTAATTGAGACAATCAGTGGAATAACCATCAAGACTTAGTTCATCAATTTTATGCTAAATTTTAATGCCATGAATAATTTAATTAACATAATTACAATCTTTCAATTATTAAAAACGTTTTTAACATAATTTTTAGTTCAATAGTATTTTCTCTTCAATGAAAATTTATCTATTTTTTTTATTTTCTGACGGAAATGAAAGAATGACGAATTTCAAAGGTGTGATACACCCAATTTTGAAAAACTAGACAATACCGCATTTTTCTAGATATTTATCACGAAATCTAAAATTTATATAATTCATTTGAAATGTTTGACATCAGAACTCTTCATTTTCGTATTTATACATAAAAATTAGATTTATTACTTAACATATGGTCTACAGTCTAGACTATAGATTAATGTTGATATTTTGTAGTGATACTTGCAATACTATAATATAGTGAATGATATAAATTAATAAAGTTTATATAAATTATATGAAAAATTAATTAAAATCTGAATCTTTTACTTCGAGAACTTAATTTATTCAATAATTAATTTACATTTTCTGTTTTGAATATATACCACCAAGAAGAAAAAGAGAAATTAAATATTAAAAACTAATTTGTATAATTTTGGGGTGGTTGTCCCGACTTTCCGTCCGTTTTTAATTTAGGCAAGACGGAAGTCGGAACGGCAAGCCCCAATTATGTTATTCTTGATATTCATCTGAAATCGAATATAAAATTTATATTTATTAAACAAAATAAGGTCATTCTTATTGATTTGTTATTAAAATAATATTTTTTTACTTCATTAAAGCCAATAATTTCAAATGAGATAATGGCGTTTTTTAAACCAAAAAAATAGTAAATCAAGCCAAAGACGATTATAGTTTTTGCAATCTTCTTTGAAATACATTTCAAAATGATTTTAGAGCTATTTTATTTAGTATCGTGCCAAACGCATAACCTGGGTAAACAAGTAGCTATTTTGTACAAGGAATTCTTCTTGAATTTTGATATGAAGCCAATTTTGCTCTTAGACTTTTTCACTAGTAGAAAAGCATTACGAAAGTATGAAGAATAGCTATCTTTGCGATTAAAATAAAAGTCTAATGAAGAATTTGTTGTTATTGATGTAATTGTTTGTGTGTTGTAATTATTATCATATTTGTCTTGTTGGTATTATTGATTGAACATATTTTATTTAGTTTTACAAATCTAATTCTTTTATTTTGAAAATAAAAAAAATGAAGAAGAAATAATTTTTCTCATCAATTGTCAAATGCAATTTTTTTTCTTAAAATTCATTTATTTAGGATAGATATTTCAAATATATACAATGTAACAATTAAAAAAAAAATTGCATGCAACAGTTTTTAAATTTTAAATAAATATTATATTATTGTAATAATTAAAGGCGGTTTATGATCTTTGCTGCTGTTCATCGTGTTTAGTAGTCAAATGTAATATATTTGTATCTATATATACAGTACAATCTAGTTAAAATGATTTAAAATAAATTATATTTAGCTATAATTAGCAGTTGATCACTATAAGCGAATTCATATCAAATGAATTCTACTGTATATTCATATAATTAATTATTTAAATGTCTCGGCCTAATATACAAACGAATTTGGGTCAATATTAAAATTCAACAAACTTAGATTTTCAATACGAAACTCACTGAGGCTCATTTTATTACATTCGTGCCCTTCTGTATATAAGGTGATTTTACAACCTTAAATCAATATTTTTTTATAAAGTTTTGTTTATTAATAAATAACTAGAATTAATTTTTAATTCCAATTGTTATTGTACTAAGAGTATCCTTTTAAGTCATGTCCTTGCCTTGGTTGGTTTAAAGTTTTCATGTCTTTAAATAATAATAACGGTGACGCTGGTGGCGTCTTTATTGGTTTTGACCTGTGTCTCTCATTAATATTGAACCTGATCGACCGTTTGCGCAATTAAAACACGTCCCATCATAAGGCGGGAATAAAAAGGACAACGCGCGGCGGTGCACAGTTTAGAGAGTTGGCATTTAGCACATCGCAAAACTAATTAGAAAGAAAGCTTCAGTTGAATGTCCGCCACAATTTCCGGTTCGTTAAGTTGACCCAAGGCACGACATCGAATGGCAATGAAAGATAGTAGGCCACGATTTGACCTTTTTTCTTTAATTTTCCTCTTTTCTTCTCATCGCGCGCGAGGAGTGTATATTTAATAGTAATTTAAACGCGGTAGTCTGTGCCTTTTTTTAACCCTTTTTCGCCCGTTTTAAGCAAAGTGACGTGCGTGCTGCATTATTCTGTTCCTTCTCTATTCGTTCGTTTTCCAATATATAGTGCTCGTGTGTGCCTTTGTTCTTGCCTTGGACACTGTCGTCATCAGTCTAATAATCATTTAACTTGTAATTTACATTGGAGCAAGCGACAATTCGGCTCCAAATATCCTACTTTTTCTTCTTCTTGGTACTGTTGTGTGGTTTGTGTGTGCGAGAGTTTGACAGAAGTGAAAAAAGGAGCACACTTTGTTTGTGTTTTTGCGTGATACTCTAATCGTCTCGGTTTTTCATTTTCATTCAACATTATTTTTTTTCTTCTATTTATCTGTGTGTTACTGTGTTTGATTGTTGGTGGTTTTTTTTTATTTTTCAGTTGGGCGGTCGGTGAAAGCTCATGTGCCGACGACTGTACTGTACAGTCATTAGACTGAAGCGCCCCAGAATGGTGCTCAACTGTGCCTTTTATTGGTCTAGTGTAAATATTAATAATAATAATAGTAATTGTGTTAGTCACAGGAGCCTTTGATCGATATTTGGCACAATTATTATAACAAATATTGTGTCTCTGTGTGTGCGTGAGTGTTTACATATGTGACATAGTGTGGGTTACTTCTTCTTCTTCGGCTACCACTCGGAAGGGTTTTATATTATATTTATTGTATTATACTGTGGCTGTTTTGGGGTGTGACTGATTCCCAAGCCCAAGTGGATTAAGCAATTAATTTGTGATAAAAATCGGGATTAGGAAAAACCACCCAAAAATCGTTTTTTATCCGGTTTTTTCCTGTGATAAGTGCTTTTTGTGCAGTGCAAAGTGCCTGGATCAACGCCTCTGCCCAGAACCAGTTCCCAAGCTAGATTATTGTGGTTTTTGTTAGTGTCTTTACTGTGTTTCTGTGCAGTGAATCCCCGAGAATGGATCTTATTTCGTTGCCACGGCTCGAACAGAAGCCGCTCGCATGCCTCTCCTCAGCCCTGCCCGCCGTCACCGATCCTGCCATCAAGATTTCCGCCAACTTCCTCAACACGGTAAGTGAAGACTTTACTTCAAGAAATTTCACTTCACACCTTAAATTGGGACTGAATTAAATTAGATGCCATTTTCTGGAATTAATATTTTGATAGGAAAGTCAGAAGTATTTTTAAAAAAATATTTATTTCATTTTAATATTTTTATAACAAATTTATAGTTAAAAAAGAAATGTAGCTTAGAAAATATAGCGAATTTTTTTTATCATATAAGAAAAAGTAATATTATTTGTTTTTTTTGTATTATTTATTTTAATATAGAATAATTTTTTGGATATTGGAATTGGTTTATATTTTAAGAAAGTATTTAAATTAAACATTTTTTAAAACTTATTGAAAATTATTAGTTTTTATTGTTACTTTGACAGGAAGGTCATTTTAGCACTAAAGTAAATTTTTGTTCTAATTCATAATAATTTTAGTAAATTATCTTCAATTTGAGATGGATTTTGATTATATTCCTTAATTACTGTCAAGTTTAGATAAATAACAAGGAGGTTTTTATGCAATATTATTGGTTGCCCATTAAATAATACTATAAGTTTAGGTACAAGTATTAAATGTTAACCTTTAAATGCCCATATAACTTTGAGAAGCTGTAAAATAGAAATTTATTGCATTTTGTTAATTTTTTCCTCGGATTCTTACTTCTGAAAAATATCTTTATTTATGTTAATTCAATAAAATTTGAGCATTACAGGGTAAAGATAAAGATTATTATTTTCATTTTTTCGTAAGGAACCAATTGGTCATTGTTTTCTGAAATATAATATATGCAGATTTATGATTTGTTGTCAGAAACCCCAACTTTCTGTAGCTTCCACCACAACATTTTTACTACTTTTGGTTCTGAAAAAAATAAAACTAAGTTCTTAGCAATATTATCTTATTCCTAAAAAGTAAACAATTAATTTTTCGGTTTTATATTTATAACGAGATTTGGGAAATAGAATATTTCGATACAAGTAGTAAAATAGAGGTTATTACAGCTCGAATTTACCATGTATTTTGACGAGCGAAGCGAGTAAAATAAGTAAATGAGTGCTGTGATAACCTATTTCACGTGTGTATTGAACTCTATTATGTGTTATTCTGAAATAAATACCAGTTAATCGATAATTAAAAATAAAAACGTTCGCAACAGTTCTTTCAATTTGTGGAACAAGTAATACACAGTCTAATCAAATTAAAGGGAGAACCACCACTTAAATAAATATGAATAGATTGGAGAAAGATAGAAACATCTCAATCTAATAAAAGATTGGATATGTAATTTCAATAAATTGGTGACTAATTTGCGTGCAAATTTTGAAATATTACCGCACTCAGTGCTATAAAGTAAACCGTTACGGAATTTGCGTTAAAAGGAGGCTACTTTTTGATACGGAATTACACAAAAATTTTAACATTTTTCAAATAAGGAACTTGGTTGATATTGAATTCTTTTTAATTATTTAACGCAATCGTAATTAAATTTAAAGATTTGTTTAAATAAAAACTATTGTCTTCAGTTTTAAAAAAGTGCACTTATTACGGATAAAAATATGGTTTGAAAAGATACTTTTATTATAGAAATGATTATTAAATATTTGACTTTAATGACCTTTTAATTGATTTCGATTTTTGCTTAAAAATTGAACAGAACGTATAAAACATATAATGATTATGCTTATCATATTTCAAACTATTTGTTCTTTAATATTACTTATGATGTTTGCGGTCTGACTCATGACAGAGTTATGAAGGATACAAATACTTAAAAATTCTTCAACGTCCTCGCAATTACTCATATTATTATTTTTTAATGTAAAGAACACCACAATCTTCTTATGTGTTTTATTAAACTTGATGGTTATATTATTTAGTACTTTTAGTTTGTTCGATGGCCTTCATTTCTAAGCATTGTTAAAAAAGTTTGTGTCTTTTTAATAAATTATGGACTTGAGGAAAGTGAGCTTTTTTGTGAGTAATTTTTAGAGGAATAATTTTAAGATTTCATTGAAAAAATGTTAATTCATAAAAGTATAATTTAACAACTCTTAAAAATGAAGTGTTTAATTTGTAGGAACAATTTATTAAAAGAGAGTAGTAGAATTATTTCAATATGTCGTTTTTATTTGAAGTTCTTTATAAAAAGTTGTTATTCATACTCTTTCGTTCCTAAATTTATTTTTCAAATAATTTTGATTCTTTTTTTAAGGAAAATCGTCTAAATAACTAAATTATTCGTAAATTGATTATTTTGTTTTAATAGTGTATTTGTAAATAGCAATTCTAGAATGCAATTACAGTGGATTTTCGATAATTCGAACCTCCAAGGGATCCTTAAAGTACGTCGAATAATCGGAAGTTCAAATTATGAAGTGGTTCCAATGTTGACGCTCAGACTACACAGTTACTTTTGTTTTTAAAGAAAAGACGGTTTAAATAATCCAACAAGAAATTTGCAACCTTGAATTTTCGAGTGTTTTACGCCAATGGGTGCGAATTAAATCGTAAATCGTAGAGATTTTTTTCCGTTTGAATAACCGAGAACATAAAATTGTCTGGATTTTGTAGGGAACTCAAGAGAGGTTCGAATTATTGAGAGGTTAAAATTATCGATGGCTTGATTGAATTATCGAAAGTCGACTGTATAATAAAATTAGAGTGAAAATTTCATCAAACTTGCATAAAGTTATGGTTTGTTGTCAAAAACCTTATCTTGAATATACGCGTATTTATCAGCTGTAAATAATTATGACGTGACGTGACAAATCAAATGAAGGTGGAATGCTTATCATAATTTGTGAAGCTATTCAAATTACCAAGATAAATATTATCACCGAAATAAAATTAGTCATATTTAATGGAAATTAGGGTATTAGACTTACATAAGCGCAAAATGAATTCAAATTAATTAATAAATTTGTCTGTTTTAAAATAAACTAGGAAATATTAATTTTAAAAGACATCAATTTTCAAATCAATTGTTTCAAGGATTTTGTTGCATAGAACTGACATTCAAGCACTCGTATTTGCTCTGTCAAAGACGTTTTTATAGCACTTGCGTTTTTTATTAATTATTCAAGTGTGGCCTCCGTAAATGGTTTCTATCAAATTGATTAAAGTTATATAGACGTCAGTTTCGTTTTCAAGTGGTTAACTGTGCTTTTAATGGTTTAAAATTAAATAGATCGTTTTATCAATTCTTCATATCGAATCTCCCTTGATATCAAGTGATTGTGAGAATTTCATGAAAAGATTATTTAAACGAAACAGAGATATTATTTCCCAAGACTATTGTTCTCTCTATTTTCCGGTAATTAGTGAAATTAACCAGGAACAAGAGATGGTTGTGTTTGATGAATAAATAATTGTTAAAATTAAATTTGAATAAAACCCGGAAATTTCTTTAGATTTTCATACCGAGCCTTCTTCAAAACTCGTTACGCTCAAGGCTTTAAAAACCTTAGTGTTTAATAAAAACGTTTGACGCAATTATGTAAATAACTACAAGCAAATAATCCATAAAGTGTTAGCTAATTTCATTAATTTTAACTTGATTAAGATAAGATATAAAACTTATCATTATAAAGATATTTAATAATAAGATTTGTTTTATTTATTTAAAGTCGCCAATGAAATCGGATAAGGAAATATTGGCGAACTCGATGCTGGAGGAGGACGTGCCGGACGGTGGTGGTGGTGACCTCGAGAAGAGGGACGGGCCTCGGTGGGGGCCCCAGCACAAAGGCGCCCAAGAACTACAAAAGTTGTACAGTGGAGGTATGTTCAATTTCCATCAAATCCTCAATTATTATTTATTAGTATGCAATGAATCATAAATCAGGCTGGAAAGGAGCCTTCTCATATACTCCTTCCCTTTGTCTAACGAGCCCCTGTCTCGGGTCAGGCATAGATAATCTGAGTGTCTAAGGGTAGTCGTATGAACTGAATGAAAAAAGGGGGAAGAAACACCTGTTAGATTGAATGGGAAATCACATACGGACCTGTTACCGCTTCCTCAACACTTTGTCGGTTTTAAGTTCGCTTCCTTTTCCTCTTCCAATTCTACTCCTGTTCCCTTTTCACCCCCATTTGACTGTCCCAATGAAATATGTATTTTAATCGTCCTCGATTCCGAATTCATGCCAGATCCTCCTCCCACTCCTGCTTTCTTCTGCCTTTACTCCACTTGGCACTGTCCAATGAATTATTCATAGGCCACATTAGTCTTTCTCTCTCTCGCCTCACATTGTGCATCACCCGTCCTGGCCACCAGCAACCACCTGCCTTTTTACCACATATTCCCAATAACTGCTGGTATTGTCTCCGCTACAAGTTGTGGATTTATACTCATCCATTTATTATTATCAATTTCAATATTGGGTTGTAAAGATTAGAATTGACTCGATTTATTTGTTTTTATGTAGATAATATACATAAAACTTATTTCGGAAAGGAATTTAATTGGAAAATTTTCTTGCTAGATAGGACACACACAAACACTACGTAAACAACCACCGTTAACGTTCAGTACCCATTTTTCAATGGCAGCTTATTACTAACTTAAAGATCTAGCTCACAGATCTGCAATGAGTATCAAATTATATGACGAATCAAAAGCTATCGTTTTCTTGTCGTGAATCTTACTCCACAATAATCTGGTTGATTAACTTTTAGTGGGTTGACCACTTGATTAAACCAGAGCAACAAGATCACAAGCGAATAGCCGGTACTCTTTTGCTTCGCAATATACTTTGAAAAATAAGAGACAAGTCGTTAGTGAATCTGTTTTAGAACACCTCTGGTTCATCTATCCCTATTGAGTATGTTTCTTTTCTTCCATCCAAGCATTGAAAACCTATCTCAGTTGAACAATTAGTATTAAAGATAGTAGTTGTTTAACACTTGAGTCTAGGGATATTGTTTTTGTTAATATATCTCCACAATTATTAAGTACAATTTTTTATCAGTTGACGTGAGATATTTAGGAAATAAAAATTAATTCGCTAGACAAGATTCGAACCTCCGGTTAATGTTAAACTAAACGATTTGGTGACGACGACTAGCACACTGAATCAGTGCTAAAGGCTTAAGCCAATAACTTTTAAAATTAAAGTCTTACAACAAAGAAAACTTTCAAAAATATTAAAATAAGTAAACTTTGATTTACATTATAAAAAAATTTAAAAATTTGAAATTGATAATAAAAAATACAAAAGTAAGGAAAAGGTATCGCTGCCAACGACATAATTTGTCCAGTTTTTTTAACACAATTAATTTATTAATAATTTAATTCCTATAATAAACGATTTTCCTCTTCAAGTCAATATTTCCTACCTAATACCAGTAATATTATTTTTATAACTGTGGATAATAAATACCTGTTAAATTCTCTCAATCCATCACCGTGGGATCACCTCGCTATTTGCCCGCGTTATTGATTGCACTTTTCACGCTGACACTCTCTGTCACAAGTTCGCGAATATCAATCACCTTCAATTTACTGCGATAAGATCGTCGTTCCCCGTGTTAGTCAATTCAATTTTTCACCGGTTCAGTTTCGATTTATTAATCCACAGGTTATTAAAGTTTATGGCATATTGTAAAGGGTATTTCATATAAATTGGAAATTAATCGGATGGTGTATTGTGTACAATTTTTCTTTACTCCTTTTTATACCATCCTAGGGATTAAAGGCACTTTCAAAGCTAGCTTTGTCTATGTTTCGTTAATCATTATTAATAAAGTGTCCGGTTAATGTGTAATTATTCATTCAATGGAGTTCAAAATTCGATAAAAGTTATAAATAGGAAATTATAGATAATATTCAAATACAGAGTTGAAAATAAAGAAAGAAAGGAATAAAGGTTGCTAGAAAAAGCGTAGCCTAGTAACAAAGATCAGANAAAGTGTCCGGTTAATGTGTAATTATTCATTCAATGGAGTTCAAAATTCGATAAAAGTTATAAATAGGAAATTATAGATAATATTCAAATACAGAGTTGAAAATAAAGAAAGAAAGGAATAAAGGTTGCTAGAAAAAGCGTAGCCTAGTAACAAAGATCAGAAGTCGAACTCGAGACCTCCTGAGAATAGGTAAAGCGCGCTACAAACTCGACCACAGAGGCTATTACAATTTAACTTATTGCAATTACTATTTCAATGGGTATTTTAAATTAAAATTAAACCTAGATTCAAACATAGAAAAAAATTAATTTCACAAAAAATATATTTCTTTTTATTTTAGTTACCAATGTAATGTAGAATAAATGCCTATTTCTAATTCCTAAGCACAAATATTGATTAATAGGTATTAGGGCGCATTTATTTCCCATTACTTAACGATGGCTATTATTTTATTATCTCCTTAATTAATGTAATCTACTTTTTGTTTGTTTATCGATTTTTGGTATTTTTTTTTGTGTTTACTGTATAATAAATTATCTTCAATGTTCCATAAAAAATTAATATTGAATATTTAAAAGTAATAATTATAATTGTAATAATTGTCTCTTAAACAGGATTATAAGTTTTTGAATATTTAATAAATTGGTTTATGCATTTTTGTAACTTAAAAT
>JXOV01023784.1:0-13589 GCA_001014945.1 Clogmia albipunctata
TTAGTTAATAAAGTTATTTTATATATAAAGAAATGTTGTTGATCTTACAAAAAGATAACAACAATTACAATAAACACAAAATATTTCATCAATAATCACATTTAAAATGAGTTCATTGGTTTATTTATGTTCTAAACAACAATTACAAATTGATACCTATATTTAAATCTCTTAATACAATGGATTCTCGATAATTCCAACCTCTCTGTAATTAAATGGTATACCTTAATATTTTAAACTAAATCAATTCATTTTTATGTTCTCGGTATTTCCAACAAAAGAATACCAAATTCATATAAGAAAACCACATAGTAATTCGAACTCAAAGATGTCTAACACGGCAATTCAAAGTTGCAGACTGGTTGTTGAAGAATTTCCTGCACTTTTTCTCTTATTATTGCTATAAAGCAAACATGTATAACAGAGTTCTATAGAAAGATGACCTAATACACATTATGAACAAGTTCATGATTATATACGAATTTACATCTAAAGTATAGAGGCTAAACCGCGTTGTTATTATTATAGAATATCAGTTGATAAATAATAATTGATCATTATTTAATTTAAAGTTTTTCTCTCACAATTTTCCAACCATTTGATATTTCAAACTCTCGATAATTCGTAATATTTTTAATATTCCATCGAATTTCGAATTATCGTGTCGACTGTATTAAGATTTTCACGACTTTTAATAAATTTTTGAAAAAATGTCATTTCTCCTTTATACTCAAATCGATCTTAATAAATAATATTATTACTTATCATAATAAGTCTACCTTTTAATTACAATTTTCTCCACATAAACATAACTTTAAAAATCCTAATAACATAGAGCTCTTACAAATTATTCTTTAAAACATTATTGTTCACAAAACTCAAAAGCAAAACTTAATTTACATTTTTATTATGCAAATATGTTTTTTTTTCTATTTCATTTTAATTACATGATCAATTTACCACTCAGAAGTATAAATTCACAATGATATTCTTTTGTTATATAATTAACACAAATTTTGATTTATCTGCCATTGCTCTTGTAATCAGATTGTAACCTATTATTCAAATACAATTGGCCAAAATCAATTGAAGTCTTTATGACAGACTAGAAATTAAAAACATATGGAACCATCATCATTGGCGAGATAGATAAGGATCGGAGACAAAGCACCTATGGCATGCGGTGCGATATCATTTCCCTTGAATTCCGCAAAAATTCAAAGCCACAAATGTCTAAATATTGCCACAAAATATCATTTATCTTTTCTGTTTTTCAAATCAGTATCTTCTATTTGAGAAAAGAAGTAGAAAAAAAGAAGAAGTGTGGTTTTTGCAGCTGAGGGAAAATAATTGAAGAAGACGTCCTTAGAAGGTGTCCATGGACAGACCAGATGGTGTGCGATCACCATATCTCCTGTGTCAATCTTTGACCGTTTCGAGCCGCAGAAAAATTCCTCTAAATCTGCACAACATTTATTATCGCACCATTTGCCTTTGTTATTTTTTGCACAAAAGTGCAATGAAGGGATTACAAATTAATTTCGCTGGTGGTGTGTGCGAATTTTGAAACAACACCAAATAAATTACCCACTTTCTGTGTGCTTTTATTTTCGCCATGTTTGTTGAGACCATAGACTGTGGACAAAGAAGAAGACGTGGAATGCAAAGAATTTCTCGGTGCGAAAAAATGCTTGTCCATGAAAAGGCATCGATTTGTCCAAATTCGAAAAGATACCAATAATGGACAAAATGAGACGCTGCCAATTTGCGGTATTTTGAGACTTTGGAAATTGAGAAAATGAGATGTCTTTGTCGCCTGTTTATCGGAGGAATTCATCGCCAAACAATTGTCCTGATTTGTCTGACCAAACCCAAAGCAAGCAACCGCCGGCATGGCTTCGATCTGACTCATTCACAAACCATATTTCCCAGTCTCTTATTTTGAATAAAAAAAATGAATACAGAAATAAAAAAAGAAGATTTTATCTCGAATCATCGGATTTCAGGAAATGTGCAAAATGCGCGGTGCTTCAAAAATCTAGTTTGAAAGTAAATTATTCGTATTAATTTTACATTCTTTCTCTTTAAATAATTATAAACAAAACTGAATAAATTTATGTTAAACCAGTTTTAAATATAATTACAGATGAAATTGAAATTAATGATATCATTTTAACCTTATTTTAATTATTATTTGCACCTCTTCATTAGAATTTGTTGTGATCACTGTTCTCAAATATAATTAAGATTGTATAAACAAAAGTCAAATTAATATCATATTTTAGTTATTTAAAAAATGGATATGTAATATTTATCATTAATCACGTTTTGAATTAAAGCTTGCGAAATTAAAAATAAATCTTATACGAAATCAAAATTTAAAAAACTGATAAAAATAATTCCGAATTTAGTTATATAGTCGTTTTACGAGGTTATGTATATATATATAATATTTTAGTAGCCAATGCATCCTCTAGAAATTGTTTTATAATCGTACAGTGTTGAATAAAGTATAATTCAATACCCGCAGACAATTACAAATCGTGTAAATATACAAAATTAATACTTTGTACTAAAATTCAACTACTAACAATTTTTATTTTTGATCTTAGTAGCTTAGAATGAAAATATATTTTGACGTTTGTCGTGCCTCTACAATAAAGTAGACCATGACTTATTAATCAATTTAAATTTTTTCACATTAAATGACAAAAAGAAAAAATTGTCTTAAATGTTGGTTCTGGCTTCTAAATGTGGTTTAAATGATGAGTGTTATAACAGGTATATCAATGATACAGTGTTTGGTGCTCTATTTTCTTGATAGCATTGAAAAATTGAGACCAAAAGTTCGCTTGACAACTTCTTTCCTTAAAGCGAATTGTAAAAAATTATATAAAAAACTGGTTGGAAAAACTCATAATTTCACACTAGTATCTATAAGACTCTAATCTATTCGAGTATAATTATGGTTCATTTTTCCCTCACGATAAATAACTATGTATTATAATACTTGTTTTTAGATATTTTGAAGAACACTCAAACTCAACAAATTATGTCGTCTTATAATATGAATTATCAAACTTATAGCACTAATATGAAAACGGCATCCGGTTTTTTGAATAGCTTGCGAATTTAAAAAGACTCGGGACCTCTATTACTAATGAAACGTATTAATAATGCTTTGTATACCATTTATAGTTGTATCAATGCAAATATCTGAAAATCCGTATTTTCCGAGTTTTTGATTATCCCAGGTACCTTCTCCCCCGATTATCTCGATTAAGCTCTTTGGTGTTTTATTTTCTTTCCACAGTCTTGAATTCATATGAGTAAAAATCGTTACTCTGAATAAATGTTAATGACTTCAGAAAGACCAATTGTTCATTTAAAACATTAAAAATCTATTCAATTGGTTTTTTTATAATTGAATCACTATGATGTCCCAATTTCCAAAAAAAAAAATTAAAGTTCTATTAAATAACTTGATTATTTAAACATACCTCTATCACGATATGATAATCTCCTAATATAATCGCAGTTGGCCTTGAAACCTTGATCAAAATGGCGTCTGGCTGGGTTCAATCAGACGAATCGACGCCGTAATGACTCAATTAATTAGTGGAATAATAATTCAGCATTGACACCGGAGTGTTATATGCATATATAGATCCCTGAAGAGCAGAGTTTGCCACCAGCTGCTGCTGCTCGTCCACACAATTCAATCCAGTGTCTGGAGAGAAGGAGCGATTTTAATGATGGGGGTTCGTTGTATAGTTAGAGTTTTGTACTCTTACCTCGCATACAATTTAATTTACAGTGATGACCAGATAACATCTCGCTCTTTCTCTCCATCTCACTCTCAGCCCAATAACAATATAACACAATTACAGGAGATTACCGGGAGTTTTTATTTTTTTGATTTTGTGTCAGGCAGCAGTTGAGATTTTCTATGGCGATAAGATCACCACCGAAAAACGCGCGCGCTTCCCCCGTCCAAACACAATACCACCACATCACATCACTTACTCAATCAGGCATTCCTTCTGTTCAGTTTTGTTTTTTTTTATTATTATTTCACATTTGTTTTTTTACTCGTTTTGACAGAGAGAACAAAACAATTGAAGTTCTCGGCGGCTGTCTTCATTCATAAATATAAAATAAAGCGTAAAGACTCCTCGTCAGCAATTGTCGTCGCTGTGCTGGCCAATAAAAAGCTCTCTTCAGTCATTGTTTTGACCTCATCGCACCCCTTTTGCTCCATTTTAATGACAGCTGTAAATATTCCAATTTCTTTGCCTAATTTTGGCGAAATAATTTTATTCCAGCCATTTCAATTCATCCCAAAACGAACACAAAGGTGAATCTGAATAGGGAGAGTGTCCCAGCCTATCACGAAGATCAAATCTCCGGTAAATTGATAGCCGAACAGTGAATAATAATTCCGCAAATGAAATTACACGCATAATATTGTACTTCAGTTCATCTACCATTTATCCATTGATTTATTGCCGAATGAACACTGGTAGGGTTTTGTAATAAGTATTTATGAATCTAAACTGGTGAATAATTTTTTATTGTTATTTTAATTTCTAAATTTTAAATGTCACGAAGTAAACTAGGGTTAAAATTTATTCAGAATAATTTGCTTTTATTATTAAAAATGTTAAGAAAAAGATAATAAACTAAATAATGATACAATTTATAATGATTATTTTAGCCAAAATGATTGTTTTTTGTCCGTTGCATATCTGAAATGGTTATACACTCGACTGCCACCTCGGATTGCCCATTGGTTCGATCCCAGGTTGGATTCTTTTCCAAACGGTCAAGGTGCTATAAATTAAACTAATTAACACTGAAAGCAAATAGTCATGAAAAGTCTAAATTCGTTGGCCGAGGTCGAGACTTCCCATGTCCTTTACAGGAGGTCGTTTCTGTAAATTCCCAAGCTCTGTTTAGAATAATAACAAAAACGTTAATTTTATTCTCTCCATTCGAGGAAGAGACTAAGTTCCTATATCAGATTATTTCAAAGACGTCTTTATTTTCAGGTTATATTATTTTATTTTTGGTAATATAAACAAAGAATGGATATTGTTAGAACACATTCTTATTATTTTCGTAAGTAAAACTAAGTAATTGATTAAATATGAGGTGAAATATGAATGAAAATTTAAAATACTCTTTTTACACCAAAATAGCAAATCAACATGATTGATAGTATATTTCGATAGAAGTACTGTAATAACCTATTTCACATGTATATTGAACACTATTTTATGTAATTCTGAAAAAATACCAGTTGAATCGATAATTACTAATAAAAACGTTCGCAGAGGTTTTTCGAAATTGGGGAACAAGTAAGACACAGTCTAATCAAATTAAAGGGAGAACCACCACTTAAATAAATCTTAATTGATTGGAGAGAGATAAAAATATTCTAACAACATATTTAAATTTAAAATTACAGTCGATAAAGTTTACTAGAGTGTGATGGGAATACTCACATTGACATTTTCAAATTTAAATATTTAAATAATAGATTTGTAGAGATTCGATTAATTTGCTTGAAAATTTGAAAATATTTCCGGGCGGCGTAATGAAAAGAAAAACCGTTACAGAACCAATTTGCGTTAAAAATAGGCTACTTTGCGATACGGAATTACACAAAACAAATACCTATATGTTCGTTTTTGCAATATCCAAAATTATTAAATATTCAAAATTTAAACTGATTCGTTCCGTTCGTCTAGGTGTCAGGGCTTTTAGTAGTTATTCCAGTGTAACAAGTTTCAATTTGCATTAAGTTCAATTAAGCTTGTTGTAAGGTTTGGCAATTAACATTATACCTTGGTGTTTATTTTATCGCTAAAGAATTCATAATTGTCTTATACGTTCATTTTTTTATATTAAATTTTTTAAGGCTGCTTTTGGATAAAATGATACACTGCCTGATGACTGTATAAAATACCGTTGTTGTGTAATACTTAGCAAGATTTATAATCCGAAAACAAAACTATATGTCATTTGGTTCATATTTCCCCTATTATAGGAACACAAAAAAAAAGTTTACAATAATTAGATTATTTAAACATTACGTTTAAAATATACTTTAATGTGTTTTTTTTTTTTAAATTAGGATACATGAAGAGAAAATAATATTGTTCGAAAAGGTTGAATTTGAGTTCTATTTTTAATTATTCATATGAGTTTTCCAATAAGAGTTTCTACTTCAAGTAATGGTGTATTTTTCTCTTTACTAGAAATGATCATTTATTGACTATTTAAAAATACTCAATATTTTCAAACATAAAAACTTATTCACGTATTTGAAAAGTAAACGTTTTCTATCCGTTAAATTTATTTATCCTTTGTCCAATATGTTAGTCATAATTTTCTTTTAGATTTTTTATCAATAATAATCAATTATTTAGTAAATAAAAATTACCTTAATAAAACCTAAATGGAAACAAAATCAACTTTTTACCATTAATGTTTGATTTTATTTTAAAAAATCACTTGAAATTGTAAAGAAACTTAATGAACATATGTTTCAAAGCCAAAGTTATAAATTTTCAATTAACCATTGGCATAACAATTTATGTACATTTAAGATGTTATTAAAATAAATGTGCGTTGAGTAATAAAACAGATTTATTAGGAATAAAATTTCCAATACATTGATCTGTTTATGCTCAAAGTTTCAACCTTCCAATTGGAATTTTAATGTTAATAAATAACATTGGAATGGCCATTCAGTTCTAATCTCATTGGAACAAACAAAGAGTGTTGGAGTTAATTTGGCAAATTGGTGATCCAATTTGGACTTTATCTAGTGGAAAATGCGAAAGGAGCCATAAAGGTGGGAAATGAATGACGACGGGGTCCAAATTCAATCACATTAAATTGCATGTGAGGCACTAAATTTCGGTTCGAGTTTTTGATTTTTATGTTGCTCTTTGGCATATGGGTGCCATTTTATTATCTCTTCAAAGCCACCACCACCACCACCGCTGATTTGGCCTACAAACAACCAGCAATATTTAAATGAGAGACAGAGAACACTGTTCCATTGTTGTCGATTCAATTGAACCGTGGCAAATTCCATTCGCAGACTCCATCAAGTGTGTTATCGCAAAATTTCATAGATGATGCAAATGACTGCAAAGTACAAAGAAAATGTCACAAAATTAATTTCATAAACAAAAAGCCTACCCATGGAAATTAGCCCCATTCAATCCCAGCTGTGTCTTTTGTCCGTGCCCATCCTTCCATCCATGGCCAGGATTTTATTTCGTTTTATTTCTATTATTATATTATTTGAGCAATTCTCTCTCTTCATTCCATTTGAATTGAACGAGACAGAGGAGAAGAGTCTTTGAAAGGGATGATACCAAAACAGACATAGTTCTTGTCATTTTCAGATGACGACAAAGACTGAGATTCGTCGAATGGACTTTCCTTGGAATTAAAATCAAGGCATTTCTAACTGGAAATCTCCACTTGATTGAGACTTAAATTACACAAATTTACATAATTATGCAATAAATCCGCCACAATTTAATTAACTTTTGATAAATGGATATTGACAAACACTATAATTCACTGTAATTAAATGGTAATTAAATTCAGACACTTGAAATAATACATTGCAATTATAGATAATTCAGTTACAGATCGAATTTGCATTTATATTATGAATCATAGTGTAATTATTATTAATACTGTGATAAATGTCATCTGATAACAAATCAGTTATTGCAATTATACCAGTAGCAGGTGATGCAGCATTATCAAATTTATTGCATATGTTTATCTTGATTTTTATCATTTTTAAAATTATTTTAATTATAATTTTTTAAAATCATGTTCGGTAAACAATTGTTTGTTAACCAATTAAATTTGAATAAATTGAAAATGGTATTGGTATAATATTTTGCATTTTTAAAATTTCTCAAATAGTTTTAGTTCATTTTGATTAACTACATATTTTCTATCCAAGTTTTAAGGTTGACTAGAACAATTTTATATTTTGTAATGATGTTTTTAAAATTAAATAACATTAATTTCCATAGATTAAAAACCTAGTTAGTTTCTTATTGGAAATGTGGTAAAATTCAAATTTGAATTTTGATCTTCCAACAAGAATATTAATAAGAGTTTAATAAGAAAAATGCATTGAAAAGTATTTTATTAAAATATTTTTAATAATAAATATAACAAGACCTACACAAGCCATATTTAAAGATATGATGGGATTTTAATTTAAAAGTAATAGATATTGTTTTAGTAGACAATATTTAAAAAAATCTTGTTTGAAAGTAAAATATGTTGATTGGTTCATTATTTTTCTTTTATTTAAATTTTGATTTGAATAAAATTTTTCTACAGTTTTGGAATTATTTATTCATTTTCATAATTCAATTATTTAATTTAAATTTATGAATATTTTCTCATTTATTATTACAATAGTTCTGTTTCTTTGATAAATATATTTTGTTGTATTTTAAATATTACATATATGGTGTCTTGTCCTATGTATCATTATAAATATTCTGCTATTTAATTTGGTAATAAATTTTTTTACCAATAAATTTAATTACAAAATTTTATAAATTTTTGTTGTTGCATTAAACTGATATTATGACACTAAAATTTGTTTTTATCAAAGCCATATTAAAGAATTCTGTAAAACACAATGGCTTTATCTTTATTATTAGAGTATGACGTCCGTGAAGGAAATGTAACAAATTTATATGGGCTTCAGTTTGGTTGTGTATGGTTCAACAGTATTGATGGAAGTTTTGACGAGTTCTCTTTAATGGATTATTACAATTTAAATATCACGTTTGAATTAAATTTCAATTATTAGATTCCTCCTTAAAAACAAATGATTTTGTTAGTTAAAACTAAAACTATTCAAACTGAAGATCAAGGTGATATTTTTAATGTGATATAAGAGAAACAAGATATAGCTCTTTCCGTTAGAAAATGATAATAAAACAATGTGAGGGAATTAATAGTATATTTCGATACAAGTGGTGAAATAAAGGTTATTACAGCACGAATTTAAATATGTACAACATTGCAGTAATAACCTATTTCACATGTGTTTCGAACGCTATTTTGTGTAATTCTGAAAAAATACCAATTAATCGATAATTAAAAATAAAAACCGTTCGTAGCGGTTTTTTTTTAAATTGTGGCCACAATGTGTGCGAGTAAGACAGTATGTTTATTAGAGCGAAATGGTTTTGACAACAATATGTATTTCTATTAAATTGGTAACAATTTGCATGGAAATTTTGCATTATTTCAGCACTCCGTGTAGAAAAGTAAACCGTTACAGAACCGATTTGCGTGAAGAAAAGTCTACTTTTCGATACGGAATTTCTCAAATAAATACATTTGATTTTAAGATTTTTTTTAATTTGATATTAATTTATTTCAAAATACACAAACTTTTGTTTAAAACATAGTCGATAAGCATTATTAAATACATAGGCCTTCCTCAAAGCCTAGTAGTTAATAATTCCTTATCTTATCAAGCCAGTTATATAAATAACTATTATTTAGTTATATTAATTTTACTTAATAAATTTTGATTATTGTATAAAAATATAGTTTAGCTAATTTATAAGAATATAGGTAAATCAAAACCCAAAAAATAATATTTATCATTTCNTAGGCCTTCCTCAAAGCCTAGTAGTTAATAATTCCTTATCTTATCAAGCCAGTTATATAAATAACTATTATTTAGTTATATTAATTTTACTTAATAAATTTTGATTATTGTATAAAAATATAGTTTAGCTAATTTATAAGAATATAGGTAAATCAAAACCCAAAAAATAATATTTATCATTTCACATATGAGTATCGCAAAAGTTTTACACATAAGCTGAAATACATTGTTTCAACTGCATGAAAAAAGATTTAATATTCCGTGAATTTCTCGGAATCGGTGTCGGAATAAAATTTAAACGATTTGTTTTGGTGTCAATCAAAGTGCATTATAGCATCAATCAGAGCTCCCGAGTGCAGTGCAGTGGCCGAGTTTGATTGAGATCTCCGGATCTGGTTGAACAATCTCTTAATTAAATTACAGGTAAACAACACCTCGTATGTAAATAAATACAAATTAGTTATGAATGATGAAGTGTCTGGCTACGATGATGACGACGACGACCGAGAAGCCCTTATCAGTTGCACCTCCATTTAAATATGTCCATGTCCATGTGTGTGAGTAATTATAATTAAACGGTGGGATTTAATCTGGAGAAGGAGATCTCTCTTTCCCTCTCTCTCGTCTAAATAAATATGACTCGCTATCAGATGGAACATATCATCAATCTAGTTACCGAATCACTTCCATCCATCCATCCAGATCCAGTCCATATTCCTCTCATGAATATTAATGGCAATAATAGTAATGATGCTTCTTTTTTATTTTTTGAAAAATTGCCAGGGATGAGCCTGACACTGTTCATGCTCCCCTTCATCTTCTTCTGTCCTCTCTGTCTCCTCGGGATGAGTTGCCGTTGGATGCTAATGAAATTACGTCGTGATGAATTTATGAGCCCAAAATGTAAATTAAATAATATTCTACCGCACCAGAACCATTTGTAATTAATGTCGTATTGTGTCTGTTTCGTGCTACACATTATTTGCTTTAAACTAGCTATTTTTAAACAGTTTTTATTAGTTCGTCATCCAGGCAAAACTGTTAAATGAAAATTAAATTTTACTTATTTTAGCGATGGGAATCAAAATTAAATAAATACAAAAAATACACTCCATTGTTTCAAAGTTTGAAATGTTAATATAAAAAAATTTTATTAAAAAAGTTATTAAAGAAAAGCCATCAATACTAAGAATATCGGGTTGAAGCTGTCGGTCTGTTTTCATTTTGACAATCACTATGGACCAATTTTTAACAAATAAAAACTGAGGTTTAAAAAATCATTTTAAATTAATTTTATTTGTTTTTAAGTAGGTAAGGTAAGGATTTGAAATTATGTTAAATCAGTTTATTTTATTTAGATATTAAATTTAATTGATTGTAACCAAAATATCCCATTACATTTCTCACTAAACTGATATTATTATCGAAAATGGTATTTTTTTATATTTGGACTGTTTCCAATAGAGGGGCGCAATATGAATCCAATTGGAATTGCTATTGAATCCAATTTGAATGTCGAAAAGCAAATGCCCTTTGTCATAATTGTTGTAAACCTTAGAAAATGTATAATCAAATTCAAATTCAAAAATTGAAGAAGATAATTTATATAAGTTGTGGTCACTCACTTCATGCTGATCTCGGTTGTTATATAAGTAGGATCTACCCTAAAGTATATTTCATGGTATAAGACTTGGACAAAAAGAAAAAGAATTTAATTTAAAACGAACAATTAGTTAATGAATTTATATGTTTCTATCCTTTTCATAAAATTTTATATAATCGAAGTAGAGTGTACCTGTCTAAAATTAAATGATATACCTAATAATACTAACAGATGGAATTTCTCCTAAATATTCTAGTGATACTCTATTATGTACAAAAATTGAGCACTAACAAATTATAAATAAAATCTTGTTTTTTCCAAAACATGATTCACACAAATACTCGTATTTATCGTTATCTGTTTTAATTGTAAATCCGGCTCTAAGTCTATATACTGCTTTTGCTTGTTTATTATTTAATTTTTTATTGTGTTTGCATATTTTATTCGTAGGCCTTTCTATTCTGTTATGATAATATTTGCCCTTACCCAATTTATATACTACATATTCTCCCACTCGTCCCATATGTTGCATTGAATAAATTCAGAAGAAATTATATTGGATAATTCTGATTTACTCGTATATTTAGTACGAATTTGCTTTAAGTTTTAGTTGTTTTAAAGGAAGGAAAGTTTAAACATATTTCAATAATATTTTTAATTGGATTATGTGATATTGGCAAGATATTTAATATAAATTTAATCGTTAGAAATTCTACTTGTTGTTTGGATGGTATGATCCCCGCCTCAGAGTATATGATTTCTCGGGAGGTGTTCCTATAGCTAATTTAATACTTTTATAAAAAGAGGTATTATATTATTATATACAAGACTACTTGTAAACGTTTCTTTATGTTTATGCTCAACGATGAAAAGAAAAACTAATTTGATGTGCAAAATAGTTTACTTCTCCAAGAAAAATTTATTATGAGGTTTTGTTGTGTATGGTTTAGTCTTGACTTTCATTAAAATAAGAACCAAACAACATGCCATTTAACTTTAATTATAAGATTCGCTTACAAAGTAGCATTGTTGTGCTGTTTTGTGACAAGTCGGTGAATTTATGTTTCTGGGATTCTGGTCCTGGTTGTTGTTGTGTGTGCGTTAAAGTGTCGCAAAAAACAACAAGGACCTGAATTGAGGCGAATTATTCGCCGCCATTTTAGGGACTGAGGAAACGACGACGACGACGAAACAGCAGCAGAAGGCGAGGGAAATGAATTTTCCAGTGTCTGTCTGCCTGTCCCAAAAGTACGAAACATCCCAAACACACATATACCTAAGTATAAATGTAAATATATAAGGCAGCATAGAATAAATAAATTCGACTATAAAATGGGAAATAAAATAAGGGGTTTCCTTATCTTGACTGCACTTCTCCCGAGATTTCTCATTTTATGACGGTATCTGTTTTATATCTTGCCATTCTTCAAACGACGTCGACGACGAGGAGCTTCTGGCCCGCTCTGGGGTCGCCCTCGCCCATCCCAGTCCCTAAACCATGGGCTGCGGAGATTTAATTCACGTAAAATTGAACATGTAAATGTCTTTTCGTGGGGATTTGCAGCTAATTTTTCATCTTCATTCCTCTAAAAATTCCTAGAACTGGCCAGAGAGATCTCTTGAAGAATTTTTGATCACGATTTAAACGCCAATCGCACGGAATCGACAGATTCTGGAGAGTGTCAAGAATCAGGCGAAAATAGAGAAACTGAAATTATTCAATGAACCGCCCTTTGTCTTATTCTTCCATCGCAGTTGGTGACGCCGCCATAAAACTCCCCCTCTCCCCTGCTCGGCCTTCATTTCGCCAAAATAGAAAATGGCCCAATAAAGATTCGGGTGGGGATAATCGGTCCAGGATCTCTATGTTTTTATCCGTATTAGATTTTATTGTTGCCAGAGTAGTTTATGGCCAAATTTATGAACACTTTTACGGGCCTTTTCGTGAATTTATTTATTTGCAGATCAATTTTCTTTTCCACACAAACATACATACATACACGATGACGACGACGAGGGACGGACACCAGCATCGCCATCAAAACCTGATTCAATCGAGATGATGTGATGAGTTTATTGCACGAGATAGACATAAAAGGCTCAAAGATAAATAAGGACAGTTTTGCGATCTACAAAATGGTGTGCCAATTTTTGTCTAGATATAACAAATATTATTTAAATTTAACCTATTGGCTAAATTAATATTTTAACATAATCTAGAAATTAATGCTTCCAATACCACATCTAAAAATTAGTTTATTAATTATTTGAGATAAACGGATTCTCGCAACAAATAGGATA
>JXOV01023791.1:0-17975 GCA_001014945.1 Clogmia albipunctata
GTTTATGAGGCTGTCTTCGTTTTCATTACCATTACTCGCCAACTTTGTCCATCTTTGGGTAGTATGGTGAAGACAAGTGGCAGAAAGAGAGGATGACAACCTGATCAATCTTACCCCCCTTAACCTGAGGCACAGGTCCGAAGCACCTGTCCCAATAAAATGTTTCTTGTTTTGACAATAGTTTATGACCTCCGAAATCCAATTTATTAGGTCAATAACTATTAGAAGAAGTTGTAAAATAGGGCAATATTAATTTGATTACATGATACCTTTGTCCCATTGTGATAGAACGTGCTAAAGTTATTTGGTATTAATTTCAATAACATAAAATTTCATGGATATGATATTAAATTTAACTAATTGAGGTAGTTATTATTACATTAAATTAATCAATATTTTGTAAGAAATTGTTTAAGTAGGATTTTGATTTTTATGAAATAATGTAGTTTACATAAACAAAGCTTTCATTTTAAATCACTTTTATTTTAAAAACCAGTCTTAGTAATTAAAAAATATAATACTTATTTCTTAATATAATTAATAGATTTGATATTTAATAATTTTTCTAAATTTTATAACGAAATTTTAGTTAAGAAAACATAATTAAAAAAACTTCCTATTTAAAAGTCAATTTAATATTACAATATAGATGGCAAAATCAAATTATAAAATGAGCAATAATTCCCGATCTAAGATTGGCTTAACTTATTTGATTGTCTTTTTTTATATCTGCCTTTTAGTAGTATTTATTTTAATTTTCTAAATTTATTTTATGATACCAAATCGTTAAAATAAATACTTGTATCCATAAAGTTGAATAAATACGTTTCCAGAGTCTTCAATTTTTCATAACTATCCTTATTTCTATAACAAAAAATATTTCCCACAACATTTCAGTACAGAACGAAGGCTAGTCTCAACCTCAACCATCGGGTGATAGACTCTCCGTGAAGTATATTATTAGTCAATTAATAGCACTGAGACCAGTTGTAAACGGATCCAGTCAATCCGCCCATTTAATTTATTTGCTTGGGCCATCACTTATTTATAATTCACTATGAATATTATTTCGCAATGTTATGTTAAATTATATCCAATAACGTTAAACTTTTTTAAAATTTTGTTTAAAGCTGTAGTTACAGAAAAATTGAAGAATATAACTAAAAAATTTACAATTAACCTATAAGAATTCGTTTAAAGTATAAATAAATCGTAGAATTTTTAATGTCATTCTAATGTCTTTGAAGTTTTGATAAAAAATTATAAAAGAAATAGTAAAGACTCGCCCGCAAAAAGAAATACGGCCTTTTTTGTGTAAATTTCATACAATTAAGTTGGACCTCATTAGGACCTCTTCCGTTCTTTTCAATGGTTCTTTTTAAATGTGTGGATATTTCTTTAGAATTTCATTGTCCAATTCATAAACAATCTTAGTAACCAACTTGCTTCATTTACAGAATTGACAATTCGTGTACATTTGTTTGCAAAGAAAATGTCGTCCTAAAAGATCAATTAATTTTCAAGTTGAAATTTTGTCATTAAAATTCGATTTAAACCGGATGCTGAAGATTTGTCTTCAATAAAAAAAATGACAGTTAAGATTTTCTAGTGAACCTACTTTAAATCTTAGCAAAATTGTAATTTTTGCTTTATCAATATTTTTTTATCGATTGATATATCTACTCATTTTTTGCCATATACATAGGAAAATTAAAATAAAATGAATGTTCATTTTATTTCATTTAAAAGATTATATTTATACTACAATGCAAAAAATAAATTAAAATTTTAAATTTATTATTGTTTTAAAGTTCGTTTTAAATTTATAAAACGTTAGATAAATTTGATTTTTATCGTATAGATATTTCAAAAATAATATTTCTTCTTAAAACAGCATTGACCTTCTTAACTAAATAAACTTTAGTTTATTAATAATCTCATAAAAGTATTAATAAGTTTATTATTTATCACGAGATAATCAAATTAAAATCACATAAATAATATGATATATGGTGATATTTGAAGCCAATAAATATACTAAAGCAGAAATCAAAAGTTGGAAGAAAAAGTCTTTATTAAACAACATATTGTTGAAGTCTCAGCGTGAGCTTTGTCATTGTGGTGTTTGTCCTTGTCTTCTAGAATTCGACGATCAGTCTTTGTTAATAAAAGTTGGATATTAAATTTCTTGATCATCAAATGTTGAAGTTATTATATCTATTTAGAAATTTGATTTATGACTCAGAGACATAATGATTAAGAAACTTTAGTCCAGGTCAAGGTCCCTCATTTAAATAAATGTATACGTTATTAAAGATTTTAATCTTTCAATAATATTCTAAAGAAAGTAAAAAATACATTCTATTTAAATGAAAATTATTAAAATATTTTAATAAATGTGTATATAAGTTAGAAAATAAAATATAGTAAAAATATAATTCTAGAGTTGGTATTCTTTTTTTATTAGGAACGAAAATATGTTTACATGACGTAAGAGTACCAAAAATTTACAAATAATAAAAAATAGTTCGCAAATGACCAACATACAGCAATTTTCAACTACTAAATACTCGTATCATGAAAATTATAATAAAAAATTTGATATGACTATTCGTAATTCATGGATACTTTTCTTTAAAAAAAATTTTTAGAAATAAAAATTTAATGTCAGTTTGTTTGGGACTAGTCTTATGGTTTGACAATCAAATGAATGTAATAAACCAGAATAATATTTGTTCATTCAAAAGATTTTTGTGTCAAAACATGTAACAAATAAATTCTACAATTTATATAATAATAACCGACTCACTTGTATGTTGGCTCCTGCTGTAACACCACAAAGGCTAGAGTAGAGCGTCTCTGCACCATGAACCTAAGGAAATTATCGCGACTCGCAAAACCCTCTACAGGCTCCAACATCATATCAACACGTCCGTCCAACTATTGTGTTTACATATGTTGTAAACGTCCAGGATTTTAAATAAATTTTAAAAATCGTTCTGTTCTGAGAATAAGTTGGATTGATTGAGCATTCTCCGAATTTATAAACTTGCTCAAAATAAAGTTATACAAGCGGTTCGCATTTAACCTATTTTAACACATTCCTGTTGGATAAGGCGATAAATTGGAATTAGAGGTAGCTAATGAAATATATGAAATTAAGACATATTGTTTGATATAATTAATAAATCGATAAATATGTAAAATGTGATTAGCGATTAGTCAAAACAGTGAAAAAAAATACTTTTTTCACTCCTTTTGTGAATTTGAATTTTATGTACTGAGATTGAAAAAATTAAGCAATCCTACTTTGCAAAAATACTTCTGTCTTTAGCTTTGAAATCTTGTCTTTTGTAAATTTATGGACTTGAAATTAAGGAAAATTTTAATATATTTGACCATTTAAAATTAAAAAACAATTTAAATACAAATTTGCTCTTTCAAAGGCATTTTTATAGCACAAGCGTCTTTTTAATTATTAAAGTTGAGGTCACATTTTAATAAAAAAAAACTAAATTTATCAATTTATATGAAAAGTTACTTTAATACTGGAGGTTTTATTGTTAAATATTGCCACTCTCAGATTACAGTTATGGAATTTTATATTTAAAAATTTTGTTCCGAATCAACATTTTGTTTGGAATGGAAACATAAACATCGTTGAAAACTATTACCCAAATATTAGAATTTGTACCGTAGAAATACAAAGTGATTACCAATAAAGTTTCTCTAAATTCAGTGATCGGGGCAATGAAATTCAAGTTAACGAAATTGGTTAATTTGAATTTATTTTTAATTAATCAACAAAGGCAGGTGTATGGAACAGAGCAACACATATTTCTATAAAAATTTAAAGAATTTTAAGATTTTGTGTTAATTTATTTTAAATTGCAATTCTATAAAACAATACAAAAAACAATCAATAAGTATTATTAAACACTCGGGCCCTTTTTAAGGCATTCGCTACGCCCATTATTTAAAACAACCCTTGTGTTTAATAATGATTTATCTTATCGACCTTTTTATATAAATAATTATGTATATACTATATTAAAGGAAATCTAAATTTTTAATACAAAATTTTCCATTGAACTGGATTTGGTAAATGAAATTCAATTCCAATATATAAAATTTTTATGCTTTTACGTCCGATTATAATTAATGGAAAATAATAATTAATATAATAAAACAAAATAAATCGTTTCTTAAAGTTCAACGAAAAAGCATATTATTTTTGTGTTTTATCAAAAATATTATATGATATTCACATATGTAAATACATAAATGTTAACAATTAAAATATAATATAATATATCGTATTTGTTTTGGTACAAAATATTTATAATAAAAGAATGATTCTTTCACGTGAATAACATTTAATGATGTTAAAATATTTATAAATTGAGCTTTTAAAAACAATTTTCGAAGAAAAAAAAAACCTATAAACAATTGAGGTTAACAATTTTTATTTGATACACTTTTATTATTGTTTACAGATACATTTTGTACAAAAAATCAATTAATTTTTTTTTTCATTTGGAACCTACCTATTATAATTTAAAAAACAAATTCTTTTAATCTTAAAACTCTATATCATTTCTCTGATTAACTTTATTGGTACTTGTTATCTTTATCTGGGGTTTTATGGCGATAATAAATAAATTAGTTAAGATTTTGTTGCGTGTTTTTGTTAAATTGCAAAAGTTGTTAGCGAATACCTCCTGGGCCTTCGTTTGAGCTCAACTGACCAATTATAAACAGTTGACTCTTTTCTTTGGCTTGAAGATGACTTCATTATATTGTCTCTTACTGCGATTTGTCGAAAGAAATATATCCGAATTGTATGGATTAATTGAAGTGCATTAATTATATTGAACGACCCCCGAGGTGTTGTCTTAATAAGAGCTCCATTCTTTCAAAGCTTCTTCCAATTCTCTGGATTCAAAATGAGACGTCTTAATTAAATTTGATGTTTGTATTTTTCGGTCAACTAAAATGCACTCAATTAATGCTAGAGAGAATTAAATTACCAAGGATGTGACTTATTTCAAAGAAACCTGACCACTCCGTAATTAAGTCATAAATCTTTAATTTTATAAGCGAATTGAAAACAACTCAGCTGGAGTTGGGAATACCGAAGGAACTTGAGTTACAGGTAAAGAGGGGACCAATTATTTGAATCATTTTATATGTGTTTAAGCAAGGGAATTGAAATAAAAATTTATGACGTTGTTCGCAGTATGTTTTATTTGGTTATAAATATTTTCAATTAGTTATGTATAATTATAAAAAAATTATTATTTTAGAACAATTAAAATGCTAATTCCGTTTCCAAAAAATTTTGATTTCAAAATTTCATTGCTTTAATTATCAGTTGGATCCAACTGATAAATTAAGTTGCGTGCAACTTCTGCTCTACTGTTTTGAATTTGTTATGATTATTTTTTATTGTTCTTAATGGGTATATTTTGAGGTGAAAATAAGTTCACTTTTTAAAAAATATTGAAATATTCTATTAAACGTTCTATTATTTTATATTTAAAATTTTTAAATCTCATTTTTATTTTGTTATAAGAACTGTATTTAAACTGTTATTTAAAATATGAATAAATACGGTTACATGCGGGTTTTATATAAAGATTTCATGAAATATATGAAAATAACTTATAAGAGAGAGGGACAATATGTAAGTATAACAATTAGACTCTGTTATTGCAAAAGGAATATTTATTTGTTTATAACATTCTTCTAGTCACTTAATGCTAAAATTTTAGCCAAATCGGACTAGTTTTGTTTTAATCAAGTCTTAAAGCGAGAGTTTGACAGCATTTTGAAAAATGGAGAAATAGGAATACTGTTCGGTGGTTCGATTCCTGATTTTGGGAGGGAAATCGGTGAACAAACTTAAAGATCGTTTTGATTCTGTTTAAAATGATTCTTTTCATTGTGAAGATTGGTATCACAAGTATCATTGCGATAAAATGTCGGTTTTTGTTGAATCAAGTTCTTGTACCTCAAAATCGTCTTTCACAGAGGATTAATCGACCTGGTATTTCTAGACCCCAGATTAAAATTGCTCCATTTAGCTGATTTAATAGACATTTAAAGACAGTGCATAGTTCTTATTATGGTTCAAACAAAGTCACAGTGATATTATTATATGTATAGCTATGTTTAACGCAGTTTAATCACAATCTAAATGTTTTTTTTTATCATTTCGGGTAGTGCATTCCTAAGCATAGAAATACTGCCTAATCGCCTGATAGGGAGATTGATACAATTTAAGGAAATTCTCAAGGTATGATCGGCGTCAGTTACCCAGAATATGCTAAAAGTATAACATTACTTGACTTTACTGAAAGTTTTTGACCCCTTATTACAGAATAAAACGACTCCATTTGGAGAACAAACAATTGCTTTTTAGTCCCGAACACACCGGATCACACCTCTTCCGTTGTCATTATGAATCAACGAAAATAATTATAACATAATTTTATATTGAAAATAACAAATGTCAACGAAATCTAAATTTAAAAAAATATGATATCAAAACCACATAGGTGGCTCATTTATCAATTATTACTGTTAACAATATTTTTTACTATACATCTCATACTTAAATAAATTATTATCTATCTTATTTATTTATCTTGAGGAGTTCATAATATTAAAAAAAAACAATTACAATAAAAGAAGAGACAAATATGAATTAAGACAATCTTTGCCCATAAAACAGTGTTGGTTGAACGAAAGTACAAGAACTTAGTTAGAAAAGAAAAAGAACGAATATTAGTTATTTAATAAAGAAATGAATTACCAAAACAATAGTTTAGAAAAATAAAATAGAAAAAACTAGGAAACAGCATATCTGGGTATGATAACAGATTCAATATCCGATTTACTTATGATCAATTTCAAAATAGAGATATTTTATATGAGCCTGTACGGTAAACTTAACTCTAATTTTAATAAGTTTCACCCAAATGTCGATTTTATAAAGTACCCACTACTCAAAATCAAGACATGTAATTAAGAAAATAAGATATCAATAAGTGCGAAAAAGTTCTTTTAATGCTTGTGATTTTTTTTAAATTTTACAAAAACATTTAAAATCCTAAAATGTTAATTGAGATAATTATTTTAAATTTAAATATCTTTATGCGTTTTTGTTGCTTGAAATTGATATTATTACATTCAAATTTGATCTGTCTAAGTCATTATTATAGTACTATTAGTACTATTAAAGTACTAGTGCTTTTTTTATTGAACGGTTGACCTCCGTCAACAAAATTCATCAATTTTTATGAAAAGTCATATAAAAACGCGGTCGATAAGCTTTATTAAACACTCGAACCTTCTTTAAGACACTCGCTTTGCTCGTGGCATAAAACAATTCTTGTGTTTGATAATGATTTATTTTATCGACCTTGTTGTATAAATAACTATTATGTTATACCAAAAACCATAAATATACCAGTAACTTCTTCATACTCAGATTTTAAAATGAAGACTTCCATAATCATAAAAAATTAACAATATATTGAGAGAAAAATTAAATATTCGCAAGCCAATTTTAGCTCTTCATTTACATACATATATTTAATTATGATCAGTCATATAATTGACTATCCTATGAACTGCTCAATTTTGTTGTGAAATTCCGAGACTTACTCGGATAGGCGCAATAAAATTCCAATTCCATCGACACCTCTTCGTTCATCATAACTCAGCTCTTGGCGGGAGATTGACTTTGATGTCGCTGAGAAGCTAGCTCCCTTCCTACGAGTTTATTTCCAGAATTTCGATAATTAGCAACATTGTTTCAGTTTACAAGACCAATTGGGGATGAGTCGTATTTCTAGCAATAAAAGGGTGATAAACCAATTTCTACCACCAGAATAAACTTTTAATTGACTATTTTGTAGGTATAATTAGATCCATGACTGGGTTAAATATTTCCAAAATAATAAAGATAAAAATAATTGTTTTGGAGGATTGGTTTGATTTTGAGAAAACCCAGTTTTTGTGTTAGATTCCGGGTAATTATAACACCATAAACTGCTTTCGTAGACATGTGTAGTGTTATAAAATTCTGTTGTTTATTGTATTGTAAAAAAGGTTTTACAATATGTCATAAAGACGATTGCTTTCGAAGAACGGTTTGGTAAAACACAGACTAGGTCGAATTCTGTGAAGCCGTTATATAAATTAGAATATCCAAAGATTTCTTTTATAGATTCAGTCCAATTTTTAACAAAAAATAGGCTAATTGGTGGAACTAAATTATAAAAGAGTTGGACAACATTGTTGCACTCATAAAAAATTAAAAGTCCAATCTTTGGGAATCTTTAGCTACATGTCTGATATATAAATTCGTCCAAATATAACTAATATAGAAACAGTTCACATAGGGAAGAGAATTTGGAATAAAAAAATGAAAAATAAATAAATAAAATAATGGAAATAATACATTATTTTCAAATATTTAATATTTTTTGGTAAATTTATTTATTAAGCGAAGAATTAAATAAAATGGACATTTAATTAAAAAATAAAGTAAATTCTAAACAGTATTAGAAATGGTATTTGAAACCATATTAAGTGATCAAGACCAGAGAAATGAGATGCCCACCAACTTAATGTCACAAAATTTAAAATCTGGTTAATTTAATTTATTGTCAATAGATACATAAAGTTTTGAGAAAAAGCTATTTTTTAATTTTTAAGGGAAATCTAATTTTGATAATTAAATATTATATTAAATGTAAAGACCCTCTGGGATCGTGATTATTTGTCTGTGTTAATCGATTGTTTGGATTAAGCGATTGATTTCCATTTTTCTAAATGCTGCCACATTTTGTCTGAATAAATTGATTGTCGTATTAAGTCAGTTATACTGTAACAAATAATATATTACATAAATTTAAAATACTACTCATAGTTTTCAAATACGAACTGAAGTTTAATATAATTTGAGCTAAATTCTAATTTCTAAATATAATTAAGAGAATTTTTCCAATCACATGGCTGAAAAAGCTGTGAAAAAGTCAGCTGTCGTAACAAAAACAACATTCGGGTATGCCAAACATTATAATTTATTTAACTTAATCTATTAACACGTTACTTATCTGGCCATATCTGTAGATGGTGTTTGCTAATTGATGGTTCTGAGAATTTTATATTTACATTTTTTAATAATTAAAAAGAAATATTTTGCTTAAAATACAGACTTTTGCCAACTGTAATATACACTCTCCATTATCTTTTATAATAAAATCGAAAACAGTACAATTCTTGTCGGTCATCGTTATAACTGCAGCCACTTTTTCTTTACTATGGGCCAATTTTTAAACAATTTATTGGTGAGGGTAGTTAGATAATTCTAAATATATCTTCCATATATAGAATTAGAGTTAGATCGCTAACTATTACATTTTCATTAAGTCACTCAAGAAAATGATAAATTTACACAATTTTGCCTTATGTTAGTTTTCAAGATACATTTAAAAATGTATAAATAAGGATATAAAATATTTAAAATGATAGATAAACATTTTTTTCATTTCACTATTATATCAGTGTTGCAAATTCTATGAGGTTAGGGCCAGTTCCTTTGAATTAGTGAAACACATTTTTTCAGAAAACGTATTACACCTTTATTAAAAGCTAGAATATATTTACAATTATATAAATCAATTTTATAAACATTTTTACATACATTTGCTGTCTCCAATTCAAGAATTCACAATAAATTTAAATAAAATAAATTTTGTCAAACAAAATTGAAAGGGANTAGTGAAACACATTTTTTCAGAAAACGTATTACACCTTTATTAAAAGCTAGAATATATTTACAATTATATAAATCAATTTTATAAACATTTTTACATACATTTGCTGTCTCCAATTCAAGAATTCACAATAAATTTAAATAAAATAAATTTTGTCAAACAAAATTGAAAGGGAAAGTAAGGTTTTTTCTCAAAATAATACAAAATATTAAAATCATTGTATATTCAAAAGTTTATAAAAATCTACAAAAATAAATAAGAAGTTAATCGTAAAAAGTCCAAATACGCATTTCGTTTACTATGAAGCTTTAGGATTGAGGATAGGATTTACGGAAAATGTAAACGTTGAGTATCTCTAACAAATACATTTAATTTATTATTTGAAAAATAGAAATAATAAACATTTATAACTAAAAAATGATAAAGATGAAAATGTTTCATCCCTTATTTCCACTCAATACAAATGGAAGTTTTTTTTTATAATTATAAATATTATATTTATATTCTCACATTTCTTGAAAAAAATAATAATGATTATTAATTTGTAATATTTTTAGTTATATGGATGAAAAAAAAGTTTCATACAGCATATTCGAAATATTTCGAATTAAATGAAATTAATTTAATAAAAATTCTATTTTTAGTTTATCAATAATAATTTAGAAGAGAAAATACAGCTAAATTGAATTCATATTTTAAGAGGGAAACAATGCAAAACCAGGAAAATAATATGTATTGGTAGAAGCACCGGTACATTTATAAGTTATTTATGAGCAGGGACAGTTCTTCATGCTCAGTGAATGTTTTTTCTTTGCCCAAGGAAAAGGGAGACAGGGCAGTAGAGCTGTCAGGTTGTCTCGCCAAAAGATACATTGAAATCTGGTTCCGGTGACTAACGAACCATGAAACCTTTGCAATTTATACCCTTAAATTCAATTATTGATATCGATAAAACCAGCCACCTTAACGAAACAATGGCCAACAAACTGATAACATGAATCACCAGGTTTCCGATTCTATTCCATAGTATTCAAAGGAGGGTAGTTTTTTATTCCAATTAAAAAGGAAGTGTATAATATCCGGCACGATGAATTATATTGATTAGATTTCTATTGATTTGCATGAATGAATTTAAAGTTGTTATATTCAAGACTATTCAAACAAATTTATAATTTATTAATATCCTTTAAAATTTAATATCGTTTTTCAATAATTTGGTTGAAAATGAATGTATACTTTGTAATCATTTTAAAGTTGTGTCTGCGTTGAATTCTAAATTTTTTAATGCATTTTTGTAGCTTAAAATTGATATTATGACACTCAAGTTTGCTCTGTTATTATAGCACAAGTGCTTTTTTTATTATTATTAAAGTGTGGCCGTTGTGAAAAAAATCCATCATATTTACATGGTCGTCAGTTTTGGGGAACATGGCTTACCTGTGATTTGCCAGTATTAACGTTTTTTTAAAAAATAAACCACCTATCAGAAAACTTTGAACAACGCCTTGTAGCTATGAGTAAGGGAGAGAGGGATGGAAAATATTATAAGTTTTAAATTTAAGGCGCTTAATCAAATTTTTAATAAAATGATTTTTTTGTGTAAATTTATTTAAAATATGCATCAAATTTTGTATAAAACACTGTCGATAAGCATTTTTAAAAACTCGGCCCTTCTTTAAGGTACTCGCTGCGCTCGTGGCTTAAAACAACCCTTCTATTTAATAATGCCTTATCTTATCGACCTTCTTGTATAAATAACTATTTTGATTATGGTTTTGTATTTTAATTTGATAACTGTGAAATATATAACATATGATTCAAAAATTATATTTCAATTTACTCTTTTACGCCATTAGTTGTCACTTAAAATAATTTGGTTAATTTGTAGTACCTGTTTAGCACCTGAAAGTTACCAAATAAAATTCCAAAATATCTTTAGTTTAAATATGGAGTCGAATCCGAATTCTGTTTTTATTCTTAGAGCTACTATCTGTGCTTTTGATTTCGTGAATTTTGTTTTATAAAATAAGAATGTGTTCGAGTTAGTCAATTTTAATGATTATTTTAATTTAATACTTGGATTCAAATCACATTGAGTTTTGAAGTTGTCGCTGACCAACTAAACCGTCTATCCAGTAAAGTACCAAACTGCATATTTTAATATATACGAAATCTCTATAATAACTTCATTTTTGAGACAAAATTTTACAAAAATCACTTAATTTTATTTCTCCTACTTCGTTACATACTCTATTTACTAGAAAAATTCACAAAATTATGAAAAATAACTTTTATTGTTTTAAAATTCTCAATTTTACTTGTATAGTAGGACTGACTTGATCTGTTTACTGCAGATCTATATGCAATTAAATGATTACTAATAAACTGAAACCAAATAATCTATGTAATCGTTATTTTTACAACTAGGTCAATAGGACATAATTATTTATCCAGCCAAAATGCCTAGGAACGAATCGGTGACCATGCTGACAACTACAAAGAGTTTCGATAACAAGTACAAGTGACAACAACTCCATCTTTTGTTTACTTTTATTCAAGTCAATGTTGACCATATCAGGAGTCGCGAACACTGTGTTTATTTAATCGACTGAAAAGTGAATACATATTTCAAAATCTTTACCTACAGAATATGTTTTAACTTTTTCTTGTTCAATCGGTTAATACAGACAGATCACTCCGGTCCCTGAATCGCTAGAGTAAGCGGCGTCCACTGAATTTTTAAAGACGAAGTTAAAATAAATAAAGTTCTTTTATTCATTTTTGTCGCACAAAATTGATATTATGACACTAAAATTTGTTCTATCAAAGACAGCACGAGTGTTTTATTATTAAAGTGTGACCCCGTGGCAGCATCCAACAAATTTATATGGATGTAAGACTCGTGGCTTAAAACAACCCTTGTGTTTAATAATGCCTTATCTTATCGATCGACTACTATACAAGCAGATTATGTTGTTTTCGGTTTATTTTTATTGAAATTTTATTAGTAAAATATTTATATCACAATTTGAATGGAAAGTATAACTATTTTTATCGTAAAACAGTCTATTGTTTCGTTTATTAGCATAATTTACATAACCACTAAATAGCAAATAAAACCTTTGTAATTAGGTTCTGCAATAAAATTTAAAGCAACTCTCAACTTTTGCAATATAAATATAGCCTTTGGATTGGGAAGTTAATTACAATTTTAAGATGTCTGACCATTTTAATTGTCCGTAACTGAATAACGTATGCTGTTTTATAAGAAAACTTTGCTGATTGTTCGACACTATTGTGTGCAGAAAATAAACAAACTTTAATTACAAACCCAATTTTCTCTCTGTGCATAAGTAATAGGGTAGACAATTGTAGTCTAGACAGACCGTCTGCTGCCGGGCCGGACCCTGGCTTGGGACAATTAATGGACCACCGAGATGGCGAAGATGATAAACTGTTTACGTCATCGCACACACACCAGTGGAGCTCACCCCAAAAGTACAAATTTATGTTACGGAAATACAGTTTTCTATTTTCTCCAACCAAGGTTCCGGGCTTGCATTTAAATCGTTCCATGGCTTAATGGCGAATTGTTTTTCGGGGCGGGAATCATCAGCTCCAGTTTTGTGCACAACAGGAAATTTAAAGTTATTTAATTTAAGATTGATGTGCTCGGTCTATTTTATTCAAACAGATCTCTGATAACACACAAAAACATTTGCTATTTGATTTTGTGTGAATAAATTGGAAAAGTTTGTTTAATTTAAATTTCATCAACAATTATTGTTCATGGTTTTGTCAATTTAAACTGCTCTGTCACCACCACCCCAAAAGGAAAATAGTTTGCCAAATAAAGAGGGGCTCTGCTTTGCTTATGAAGCTCATTTTGACATGGAATTATTTAATGGTAAGAAAAGGAGAAACAACGATGGTGACAGTTAATATAAATACTGGGGCCTCTATGTTAGGGAAGTAACTTGGAAATTGCTATATATTTTCATTTATATTGTTACAGTGTTATGACACTCAATAGTTTTATTTTAAGAAAATCAGATAATAGAAATAGAAAATAGAAATAGTCCTGTACCTTGCATCTTAAATTTGACTTTTTGTACAATTTTATTTTCATGATAAGTAAATACTGTACTGTATAAAATATGAATATGATAATATAAAAAATAGTATAAATGAAATGTTATATCAAAGGTAATAAATATGACGATTCTTTAAAGACATTTAAAAGTATATTTTTAGAGAAAAAGGTTCTTCGCTGAGGATGTGGTGCAGCCGAAGACGCAAAGATTTCATAACACAGTTAGTTGTCTTAAAACAAACTGACAATTTTATTAAATTATATACCAATAAGATCAATAGTCGGTGATACAATCTACGCAATGGAGAGACCCCAAAGCTCTGTTTTCTTGTTTCTTTATAACCTATATATACACGATCTACCTAAATCAAGACCTCGTAAATTTCTCTATGCAGCCTTTACCCTACAAGGCAAGACTTTTACTAATATATCTGAAAGTTTAACAAACGACGAATACCTTTTAAGAATATTGTAAAACGCTTAATCCCAAACCTGACTAAGACTTCGACTTCTTGTTTCTACCTAAATAACCTCGTGACTGGGAAATGCTTACATGTTGAACTATACGATGAAATATTAGCGAAAATATATCTGAAGTCAACTTTAGACATACGCCTCAATATTATGAAGAACTTTTGTAACCTGTCTGCAAAGCTGCGACAAAAAACGACTTAGTCCAAAAATTGGCACGCACAACATAGTCAATACCTTCATATTGCAGCTATGCCTCTGGTTTACCCCTGTGCCGAGTGCTGGTCGTCAGTTCATCTAAACAGTTCTCATGTTCACATGATTGATCTCCAATTAAATAGAATTATGAGAATTGTTAGCGGCCGTGTTTCTTCGACCCCAACTAATTGGTTAACTTCCATTTGCAACATCCTACCACCTGATCTGCGGAGAAAAAACGCTCTCTTACGACAATATACCAAGTTCAAAGTCCTTCCAATCTACGAGAACCAACTTAAATCGAGACATCCTATGTTATTACTAGCAAACCAGTTTTTGAAGACTAATTTGATGCTAAAGCTATTTGGATTGATGAATTTGTTAAAAATATCAAATTGAAATTCCAACTACCCTATAGGACCTGGTGTAGTTTCAATTGTCTTCATACTGACCATCGAAGATACAATTTTCTTCTTATGAGTAAATGGGATTCACGAATGATCCATGCTGCCAATGTGGAGGGATTCAACAAACAATGCAACATATATAGTCAGAATGTCCTGATCTGAGATACACTGGAGTACTTCGAGACATCGAAAATTTCCCTGAAATGCCATCAAGTGGTTGTTTGCTTTGGATAGTGAAGGATTCTTTTAATTTTTGTGCATTATGTAATACATCAGCCTCTGTGGTCGAATTGGTAGCGCGCTTGACCTATTCCCAGGAGATACCAAGTTCGAATCCCGATCATTATAACGTTTGTCCATTGAATGAACTGTTTAATTGTGGAAGAGAATGATACCCAGCACACCATCTCATAGAAAAATAGTACTCAAAATCAGTTTTCGATGTGAAACAATATTGGACAATTGGCAATGAGCTAATCATCCATTCCAATTAACAATGATCGACGAAACACACCAAAAGATTGCTTTAAAAGTTCCCTATGTCCCCTTGTTGGGATGGACAGGAAGGAAAAAAAAGTAATACTAATGCTCATATGCGAAATAAAATTGGCAATGATTAAAAATTTCAAATTTTTAACATTCATATTTTGACTCAAATTCAATTGGATTTGAATATTTTATAATACTGAGGATTCGCTTATTATAACAATGGTGAAACAATAATGAAATAAGAAAAAGCACTCAAATGATTATCAGATTAACAATGGAGTTAAAATTGTATAATTTTGATAAGTCATTTTTGTAATAAAACCCAAATAAATTAGGAGAATGAAGTTCATTACAGAAAAGCAGACCAAATTTTAAATTTAATATTTTTCCCTCATCCATATCATTTTGAGATCAAAATGACAATTTTGGCATACTTTACAAAAGTCTCAATGCTCAATTGTAGAAAATCTTCTAAATCTGCTCATGATGCTTTATTTTCTGCCACTTTAACGATATAATAAATCGTTTTGAGTATTTCCTGTTTGGTGCGCGAAAATCCGAGAAATCCCTGTAATTTAAGGAGTTTCAACTGTCTTCACTTTCCATCGCACTCACCTTCTTTGAATCTCGCCTCCATTTCCAGTAACGTCCGTTTCCTTAACCGTTGTTATCAGCAATAAATATTTTTCTCGAAAGTGAGAAAGAGGGCAAAAAAAGCGTGTGATAAATATCGGAAATCCCTAGCAGTCATAATTTATTTAGACGACACTTAAAAGCTCAGTCAGAAGGACGAGTCTTATAAATACTTATCGTTAGATATGAATCGCGCAAAACGTGCCGAGTGTAAACAGCTTCAGTTTGTTAAACAAGAACATCCAAGTACATTACATACGCACATGTGTAAAAAGAACGACAAAAAATGACTAAAGATAGGAACATATGTACAATATCATATACATAATAATTTATTGTGCTCTTATAACAATATTTTACGACAATATCAGGCGACAGTGGATTGTTTTAATGTTGAAAAACAATTCTAATGGATTGAAGAAAATTATTGAAATACAAACTTAATATATTAAAATTGTCATTTATTTGAAGGAAAACATGACATTATAGACTTAAAATTATGTATTGTTACAAATATGGTGTATTTCAATAAAAGTAATTACATTTTAGTCGGCAATGCTTCCTCTATAAAGATCGTCATAATTATACACTGTGTAATTATAGATTATTCAAAACCCACAGACAAACAAAACTCATGAAAATACACATTATTATTACTTTATACCAAAATTCTACTACCAAAAATTAAAATTTTAAACCTCAGGAGTATAAGTTTGTGCGATTTCGTATCGAAAAGTAGACTTTTATCCACGCAAATTGGTTCTGTAACTTTTTACTTTTCCGCACGGACTCGAGTAGAGTTCTAGAAATCGATTGAAATGAGTTTTCTAATAGAATGTTTAATTATGTGTTTTTCCAACCAGTTTTTAAAAGATTTTATACAATTCGCATATTTATTAGTTATTTTGTCTGTTATTTTGGCGAATTGAACTTTTGGTCTCAATTTTTCAATGTTATCACGAAAATAGACCACCAAGAACTGTATTACTGATATTCCTGTGATGGCACACATCATTAGAACCATTTAAAAGCCAGAACCAACATTTAAGACAAAATTTACTTTGTATCAGTTACTTTAAAAAAAAAAAAATAAAATGATTAAGTTATAGTCTACTTTATATTATAGGTTGGACAAATGTCAAAATATATTTTAATTCTAAGCTACTAAGATCAAAAATAATAATTTTTAGTAAATGAATTTTGGTACAAAGTACTAATTTTGTGTATTTTGTGTAAATTCTTTATTCAATATCATCTAGGCTGCAGCATTGTCATATCTTACCATACTCTTGAATGCCTTGGTTCTCTTGCTATAACACCACCCCTTTAAATGTTTTGTAAATGTTCAGGATTTCTACATAAAAGTTATTAAAAACAAAGCAAAAAACAATGACAATTTTTGAATATTCTTCAGAGTCTTATAAATAAATGATTTGATTTTACAAAAACATTAGTGAAAAATAAATTAATGAATAAAAATATGTTATGATTGTTGAGATATTTTCAATTGGAATTAAAAATATGGTTGTAAATAACGAATTAAAATATATTATAAAACGGTTTTCGATGGTCCTAGCGTTGAATTTATCATAACATGCAATTTCATTATCTATTCATAACAGTTAATTGGGAAATTGGATGTTAAAAAAGGGGGCGGATCGTTCACAAACTAGTTATTTATGTTAGGAATGTGTGAACTAAAGGATTTTTTTATTATGAGTAATTTTTTTTACACGACGAAGGAGTGTAAAAATTTTACGAATAATAAAAAAACCAGTTCACACATGACTAACATACAGCTTTTTTTGCAATTCAAATCACTTATTATTTTGCAAATCACAATTNGCGGATCGTTCACAAACTAGTTATTTATGTTAGGAATGTGTGAACTAA
>JXOV01023799.1:0-28439 GCA_001014945.1 Clogmia albipunctata
GACCTCCGGAAACCCTCCTCGATAGACCCATCAAATATATTGAAAATTTTCCTTGATTAATTTTCTATTAAAGACAAGTTCCTGGAGGAGGATAATTTTGCGGTCGGGTGATATGGTGACCCTTGTTCCCTATAATATTCTTGCCAGACAATGGGAAGAGAGCATTCCTAGCAGAGTGTAATTTAAAACTAATTTAATTTAATTTACTGGCAAAGATAAATGATGGTACAAATTTTTAGCTTTGTCACCTAATTTTATGAAATTCCTTTTGATGGTGATGATGACAGTGTGGTGGAGGAGATTGTCCAAAGAATATATAGAGAAGTGGAACCAAAATAATTTACCAAATAACCGAATTCAATAAAGTTGGCTTCTGTTGTCTGGATGACAGTAGAACAGAGGTGGTGGTTTGATATGATGGTGTCTTTCTCCGTGTTCAACCGAAGAGGGGATTGGAATTAATTTTAATGACTTTGTCACACAACAACCAACTAATTTCTCTACCTCTTCTTCTTTTTTATATTATTTCATTTAACGTGTACGACAATTTATTTCAATTAAAATACCTTTATCTGTTCCAACTCCCATAAGTTGTGAACCAGTCCCATGCATAACTAGGCAGCAGGGCCTCCACCATCAACATACACATAACATCATTTCTGATTATGTTCTTCATCGCATTAATCTTACATCTCCTGATGCTCTGATTTTTTTTAATATCATTATTTTATATCGACTACTTTCTGTGGAAATCGTGAATAATGAAAAATCAGGTTAGTTAAGGGCAATTACAAGGGCCCATATTTAAGTATTAGAGAGAACGGTGAACATATCTTGTTTACAAGTTCTTGGAGGCAACTTCTTATTGTTTTTCGACAAATACGAAAGTTGTATCTCCAGCTCTTGGAAAGGCCATAAAATGTAGGATGAGATATGGTCGTTTTTTATCTGTCTTAAAACTAAGTATCCCGCATCTCTGACCACTGTTCAAATCCACGGTAGCTGCTCCTATTTTCTGTCTTTCCATTTCATATTCTCTAAATATTAAAAAGCGAATGGTGTTATTGTTCGGCCTTGTTGTACACCTTAGCGTACGCTTGTAATTCGATAATAATTACGTTTTATGGGAATACGAGAATACTGGTACTCACCTCCTGGAAATACTCTTTGGTGGAGAGGTGGAAGTGGTCCAAAAATAAACGACGTTAAACGAGGCGGAATTCTTTCATCGCCCAGTAGAGAAAGAGAGACTGAAATTCTTGTTGACTGGGGACGTGTGGGCCGTTCTTATAAACAAAGCCGGAGATAATAAACATGCAAAACTCTTCTCGGCCCACCACAAACACATCTTCATTAAGGAAATGGCTTATGCCCCGAAAATTCAATTCAGTTCCCACGATATACAGCAACATTTCTTTGCAGAATTAAAATTGATTTTTAGCTAAAGGATTATCGTAATTACCCTGGGATTAGATTGGCTTTGAATAAGTAGTCGATCCAAAATGGACCATTAACTGTCGAATCAGTCTCGGTCCTCCATTGTGTGTCGCTTGTATCGTGACCGCATCTTATTTTGTTCACGTGACCGAAATCAAAACGTGACACTAATATTCTTGTTTCTTGGACCAATTAGGGATCGAACATGCAACAACGGGGATTTGTTTTTATAATACCAGAAAATAATGCATTTCGACTAGCACGCGCTTACGATCATTTTCTTGTCTATATTCCAATATGCAATCCTGTGCCCCGGTTGTCGCAATTGATCCCAATCTCCAATTGTCTTTAATCGTGATTTGATCACTTATTTAATTGATCGATTTCATCTGTTCTTCAGAACATCCATTATACAGAAGAGGTCGTTTTTCGAATCATTTTAGAAAATATATGAGGAAACACACAAAACTCGAAAGGCAAAATTTTGCAAAAATCTATTTTATTTGATTAAGAGCTTATTATAATTTGGAAATATTTTTTAAACACTACTTACTTATCATTATTTCGCTAGTATAATAATTGTTTATTATTGTGAGAATAATGTAGTTTTAATTTTCCGAAAATGCAATTTATTTCATCGAAATTTTCATTGTCGAGATTTTCACCTAGAAAACTGGCCTTAAATGGAAAAAGAGCAGAAGGTCGTCGCCTATGGAAATTGGCAAGAAAGAAATCTCTCTAGAGGGTAAGTCGTGACCGTGGGAACTTGATTGTAAATTAGAAAAGAAGGAAAAAAAATCAATAATACAATTATTCAAATTACCCGGGGATGGCAAGTTTAATTGTTGGATTTCTCTTATCGGCAAATTGGATCTGGCTGGTCCGTTTATTGCGTTCGAAGGGCGATTAATCGATAGAAAAATGGTGAACGAAATCAATGCAATTTAAATTACAATTAATCTAGAACTGGAGTATCAGACAGCTGGTGCCGGCGCTGCCTCCATTTTACGAAATCCAATCCCAGCAGCGCTGATTGATCTCAATTCGCTCCCAATTCTATTCATGATCTGGGCCAAAGCGCGCGACGGCAAAGGTGAATTGTATTCTCAGATGCCGATTGTGTTCTACATTTTGGCCAGTTTAGGAGAGCGCAGTTCGCTCACTGTTTTTGGTAAATGATAATTACACAGCGCTCCAGACAAATATTGTGCTGTGGTATTAAAAAATAGAAAGAATAGTGAATGGAGCAGAATTAATTTAAATTGATTGCAATCAGAAATGGAGGAAATTCCGGATCCAAAGCGGGAATAATTGTAACTCGAAATTCTTGGACAGACATTCCTAGTCAAACAACAGCACAAGTTCAAGAGCGACAAGATCGCGAGGTTTATTGTTAAGGCAATTATGGCCACAACCTATATCGGTCTTTGAGGATCGCGCCAATTGTTTTCTCTTTATTCTATTTGGCTATATTAACAATCTCCACTGGAGTCTCAATTGTGAGCCCATTAAATGGGGTGAAACTGTTTCGAATTCAGAGATGATTTGGTATGTTATTGTGTGCCACCCGACTTACGGACAAAAGCCACAATTGAGAAACCAAATAGTGCAAAGAGACGCCTTCTTATTCCAAGTCGCGCAAGAGAGAGATATGGATCCAATTTTGAAACAATTTTTTCCATTAATATTCTCTTTAGCTTCATAATTATTCCAATTTCTTTTTGTTGTATTATCTCCCATTCAGAGCTTGAAGATAAAATATTGGAAACTATTAATTATGTTTTGTTTGCCGGGGAGGTGGAGTGGATTGAAGTGGCTCCCCCACTTTTGACTCTTATTTGTTAGATTCTCTCGGTTTAGTCGAGTTTCGAAATCAGAATGAAAGAGATGAATTATTAGAAAACGTCAACTTTTTAATAGATTTTTGAATGGATCATCAACTAAAATTCCTTTGTGACGTCCGTCGTGTTCTCGTAAATTGAAGAGAGAAAGGAAATCAATTGGTAGAGATACCGAAATTAGTACAACTAGATTGATGCCCAGAAGAAATGAATGATCGGTTCCTGTTGTATGCAATATTGGAGCCTCTTAAAAATAAACTGAGGCACAATGAAGAAATACCTAATTTAATGACAGGGCTATTTGACTTAAACTGCTATATGGAATGGGGGATAATGGAAAAAAGGGCGACAAGGAATTATGATAAATTCATTATAATTACAATAAAGAGTAAACATTAATATTATGGTCGTCTTTCAATTGGAAAGCAAATAATGGGGAATCGAGTTTCTTTGGAGATGCACTTATTAGATAAAAGGCGATTGAATATATATTTTTCTATTCAACCCGCCAGTGACATTGTGACAAATGACTTGTCTCTCTTCTTGGAGTTATAACGAGTGTGCTTTCGATACGACTGGTCGATGCACCACAGCTAAAATCAATAGAACGAACGTAGGCGATAGATCAATATTTGGCCAGAGAAATTCAATTCAAATTCGGCCAAAGAGTATTTATCTATAGATCTCTGTTTAATGTTGTGGGTACTGGAGGTGGTAGGTCGTCTGATCCACAAGTGCAGTCATCAGAAGCAATGGAGCGCACTGGGGGCCTCCAGTTCTTGATATTGTTAAAAGATTACGTACCACATTGATTGGGCTCCAAAGGGAGCACAAGTAGCCACTTCTTATCCGATTTAAATGCCACCAAATTTGATACATGACACTCTCTGAGTGTCACTTCTTATATCTGCAACAACACATACAACTGATAAGCCATTGAATGCAATTTACTAAAGCCGGATTAATGCAGACACACCCAAAACCGAGACATGTTTTGATAACCGAGGTGAATCAAATTAAACAACAACTCCACCACCAGCAAGAACAAGTTGTATGTAAGCCAATGAATCTGAATTCAGAATGGTAATTACAGTGGGTTTGGAGGAGGTTGGAAAAAATATATACAGAATATTTCCAATGACTTGCAGTCCACAAATATAATATGTGCTCTTCCTATTTTTTTGCCTCGCGCGCTCTTTCTGCATACATTTTGCAGTCAATTGCAATAACAACAACGGCATCTCAAAAGCTCTTGAACAGGAACTTATGTCAAAGAGAAATAATTTTCAATTAGTTTTGGGTACAACGGCGTATTTTTCCGTCCATAATTTCCCCTCTCCTTTCCTATAATAATAAAGAACCGAATCCAACAAATTATTATTATGAAAAGTAAACAAACCTCTTATAAGATGAGAGAGATATTTTTTGTATGCGCTTTATTTGTTCGTTCTGTTATTATTAATAAACTTAATAATAATGCACATATAATTTTGCAATTTTGCGGGTGGGTGTGTTTTCCTGTGTATTTTATATTATATGATTTTGGCCGTAATAATTTGCAATTTATGGCATTAATTCTAAGCTGGAGTTTCCTCATTAAAATTTACCCATAGGAATTTAAAATCGATTTTTACACTGATCTAGTAGAGAATGGTGATGAGAAAGTCAGATTGAGGAGAAAAGCATGAAAAAATACTCTCAAAAGGGCACCTTGGTGCAACGTCAGTTAAAATATATAAGAGGAAATGGTTGTTATCACAGATGGTTGAGATTTTTAAGTGCATCTAATTATACTTTTACTCAAATCTTGACTTTTTCTTGCATTAACAAAAAACAACAAGAGCGTTGTTTAAAATAACAAAAGTGCATTTTCGGAAATGGAGGATGTATCGAATATCATCCCTTATAACACACACAACGAACGTCTCAGAAGCCACTTCGTCCGATGAATATTCCGAGAGTTTTGCTTTCTTGGAGCAACTTGGCTAATGCATAAATTAATACCTAATGGCTTATTGGATTCCATTTCAGTCAGGTTTATCGGTTCAGTAGAATCATTCAATTTAAATTAATTCGTATTGGTGATCAATTTTTCATGAGAACAATTATTAATCTTCATGTTAGACAGTCGTTCTCATGGGGGGCGAGAGAGAGAGCGAAAGGGAGAAGAATAACACAAAAGGCGAAATGTTCCATGTTACCACGTCATATGGATCTTTTATTGTTCTGTTATGATTATTAACCTCACCCCCCAGAGCGGCATTATGTAATTCTATTAACAACAATTTATTACTCTTATTATTAATTATTTTTCGGGGATTCTATTAAGATTGGTGGTAATGGCGGTGGACTGCCCGTGAAATTTCGTATATTTTACTTGTTATTGTTTTGGTGAGCTCTCAGTACCGAAAAATCTGAACTGTTACAATTGGTAACAATTCAGTTCATCGGTGAATGGGATCTCTAGACTCAGCTGCGCGTTACAGAATCCCACAAAGAGCACAAAAACGGGTTAAAAATGAAAATCCACAGGAATTTTGACAAGATGACGGATTATATGTCAAACGGGTTTGACTTGGAATCATACCGAACACCCCGAGACTACTAATATGGAGAGAAAAAAACTAACTTTACGGATTAACATTGGCTGAGTACAGAAGGCACGATGGATTTGAATCTCCGAACATTGTCACATTTACATAACAATACATTTTTCCCGAATCCCATACTCATCCCCAAATAAATGACAAACTGTGAGGCCTCTCCTGGCCGGATAAAGAGAGAGAAATATATTATTATGTATGGAGAAAATGATTATCGTGTCCCGGGAATGTCAAATTCGTTGAATTCCAATGGGGATTTCAATCTTTTCGGGGCGCAAAACTTTAATAATAACAATTTGAATGGCACCCTTTCTGTTCTTTTTTGCGCCTCTGCAAATCCAAATTCCTCGACTCTGATTGTTCGTGCAATTAGGCGTAATTTCCATAGGAAGTTCCTGCTTTTTACCCATTCTACTACTCTCCTCTTTCCCGTCATTGTGTAAATTATAATAAGGCCCATAATCAGATGGAAGTGACATTTCTGCCAAATTGGGGGTAAAAAACGGATTCGTAATTTTTGTCAAACCGAAATTGAAATTAATTTAATTAACGTGAATTCCTTTGAGTTAATTAAAACAGAGTCTAATTACAATATACTATACTACTATACTGGGAAGTGCTTTTATGACAGACCATTCATGGATGGTTCTCAGATGACAACAATAAAATGATATAATAATGAATAAGAGCAATTACAATGAGAGGAAACACTTTTTGTTTTGTTCTCGAAAAATTTACAATTTTTTTTTTCATTAACTGAAAAAGTGACCAGAGTAATAAAGATTCAAGTAGTCCAATTATTCCTTCGATTCTCTTTTCTCTTAGCCATATGTGAGAAGATGAAAGTACTGGCCTTCAACACGAAGGAAAGGAGGGCCTCTTAATAAGCAGAGATCATCTGGTGTTAAAATGATCATCACCCAATTGAAATTGAAAATTTCGATCGTAAGATAATTAGGAAAATTGTAATTCCCACGAGGTACCTTATTACAGTCATTAATAATCTTGCTCATGGTTGTAATTAAAGATTTTACTATTGTGTAACTTTTTGTGAATTACCATCACTTTACAAGTAGATAAGTTCTGTTTCAACGACTCTACGTAAGAGAAACAAAAAAAAAGAAACGGAATATAGAGTTTCGCTAAAGTCTTTCAGCTTCTTCTGTTCGCTAATTGCCAGATTTATCATCGTCGGAGTTCATCAAAATCATTAACAACTAGTTTAAATAATTCGAGTTCAGACCTGAAAGAATCTTCAACACTGCAACAACAACAATTGGGAGACACACACCGAGAGCGATTAACGAAATATTATGAATGTTATTAATGAACCTAAATTAACACAAATTCTCCTCTCTGTTCCCTGATTATTTTGACTAAAAGCCGACAGTTATTAGTAAACGAACATGGACTGTACACGGGAGAACACTGCTGAGCTGAATTGTTCAAACCAGCAGAGAGAGAGAGGGGCTTAAATCAAACAGATAAGACGACCGAACCGAACACTGGACGTGATTGGATTTCTTCAAAATTTTATTTTCTGGTTCAGACGCATGAGAACAGGGTTTTAACTACAAATTGAATGATTTCATTCCAGTTAAGAGTTAAGACGACTTATCAAATTTCATTTAGTCTCTCCGCTGACCCTGAATAGTCATTCCAAGTCGTAATCAATAAGGCATGATTGGTTCTAGCGGATGCACCCACCAGTGAGTAACCCGATCTCCGGTCAGCGATATAATGTTATTAATAAAGAAATTACTAGGAAATTAATGGATCATTCTGCTGTCGAGATCACCTCGAGATTTAATTCCACTCCGTTGCTGCTGCTGTGGCGAATTGAAAATGCAACTGAGGAGTGCGCCAGGGGGATTAGCTATAGCACCGTTCTCGAATCAGCAATTGTCGCCATTCTCGGCCGAAATCAAATCGATCAAGTCGACTAGAAAGGGAATAATGTCCAACAGGCAGGCAGGCAGGCATCTTGAGTAATGTTATTTATGGATGGGGGATTTGTTAGAGAGCGATTATCTGTCAGAAAAATGATCGAATACATGCATTCATTAGCCGGGCATGTCAGTCACTCTTGCCATAATTTTTTTTGTTATTGTTCAATTTTGCCGAATGTGAAGAGGAGAGAAGAAGAAGCAGGAGACGATTTAACCCCATAACTGAAACTGAATGTGCTCTTCGGTAGACATCATCATCGGCAAACTTTAAGCGCAATCATGTAAAAGAGAAGCGATTTCCAGACTTTTATTCGGTAACCACATCCGTCGAGAGTGAATCCCTCGAGAGACAGACTCAGAAACAATGTTGAGCACGAAACAACAATCCAACTAAATTAAATGCAAAATTGACATAGGCTGGAATTTTCTGATTCTTTTTTGTTTTGTTTGTTGTTGATGATAATCAAAAATAGTGATTTTGTTATATTAACCTCTTCCTCGCATGACTCCACAAAGGACTCCGTTCTCCCGGCACTCCATCGTCGTGTCGTAGTCGTATCCACTACTCATCTCTTCCGCCGACGACGACTGGTCACTACTGTCGTGTATCACAATCATCCACAAAGATGGACTTTAGTTTAATGGAACCACAATAGAAGCGATCCTTCTGGGAACTCATAAATGACATTCATTCAATGTCATTTTTACTTCTTTTTTCCTTTTTGCAAAAGATATTCCCTTTTCACTTTACCAATACTCATTCATAGCACAAGGGCTTTGTTTATTTCCACAGAGATATTATTTGTGCACTGAATTCCATTCACTGATTTAATTTTTCTTAAAAATACACATACACAGAATACTCAGGATAACAGCAGTGCAAATATTTGATTTCTTCTTGCTGAAAAACAATTACACAATATGACTTAATATTTTTATTCACTTGTTGGTTGACTTTTGGCAGGCTCTTGATAGCATTCCCTTGTATTATATTATTTTACAATTTTTTGTTATTCAGATTTAAAATTAAACTGGGTGTTTGTATAACGACTTATTCTTCTTGGCGCGACATAATTATCACAAAAATAAAAATTCCCTTTAATTGTGAATGGAAAGAGGACAAACACACATGTTGTTATCAACAAAAAATTATTATATTTTCAAGAGTCTCGTCGTCTTTGGGCTGGTGCTGATTTGACTCGACTCGACGCGAAACAAACAGATCGAGTGTGGGAAGATGCTTTGTTGTTGTTGGTGGTGTGCAAAGGAAATCCTAAATCCGGTAGTTCCTTATCACACAGAAAGAAGCTCTGGGTTTTTTTTTCTCTCTTATGCCGTATTATTATGTGTGCACAGATGGTCGGTCTGCACGTTCTCATTGTTTCATTGATTGTAACGAGATTTAGCAGTGCGCGCAAAAAAGCCACAAATTCATTCAAATTGGATAAATAGCAAATTATACAAATTGAAATTTATTGAATTTAAATTAATTCTGATAAACAGAGAGTGAGAGGAATTGTGTACTGGGAGTCATCGCTGAAGCGGGGAGCATGGTTCGGAATTTTTAATTAGACCCCGACAATTATTGGCGCTTGTTTGATGGATGAATTTATTATTCCACTTGGCACCAACTTTGGTTAAGTTAACTCACTCTCGCCCTTCAATGGCCAGTTTGTTATCATCATCAACATCATCGACCGAAATTGGCAATTTTTTGCACATCCTCGTGCGCGCGTTTTAATAATTGTTATTCATGGGCGCTGGGCAAAGAGGTTCTCTCGATGCATTTAATGGCTTTTTTATACCATCCGACACATCCTCATTAATAAACCGCCCGAAAAATTGTGCACAAACCAACAAAGTAATTCGGATTAATTGCCGTAATGATGATGGTTTATTGGGACGATTATTTTATGGAAATTTTAAACACCATTTTCGGCTGCTGCTGCATGGGAAGCACCGAAAAGCCATTGACTGCCTCTAACCGCCAAACTTCTTCTCGGTTCGCCGTTGATTCATATATGGATGGCGCACTGCGTACTACATATTTACATATGTAAATATATCGTAAATTAAGCCCGTAATTAAGTACATTTTAAAAACCGAAATTAATCAGAATTGAATAAATGCCATTCAATTCTGATTAATTAGTCGGATGGGTATTCGTTCGTTTCATTGGTTCAGTGGTCACATTTCGTTTGAAGAAGATTTCTCAAGCTAGCTCACGTTTGCGGTTATCTTCTCTACCTCGTTCTTTTGGCTTGGCAAATTGAGAACTGATATCTGAGAGCAATAAATTTGAAATTGAATAAAATTGAAAATTGCACTCGACATCATTCGATCTTTATAGTAAAAAGTAGCAGCAGCAGCAACATCGTGGTTGGGACAATGAGTTTAAAACTGTCTCGCATATATCCTTTTTCGGAGGGAGAGCGCTGCACATTGCAAAATAAAACGATTATGAAACTGTCCAAGAATCACCACAGACAGTACCACCTCACAAAACACAACATAATAATAATACGAAGAAAAGACCCAGGCAAAAAATCAACCCAATGCATTCTTCCACATATCTCACAAATTCAATTTCCAATTTGGCTGTCCAGAATCCATTTATTCCGTTTAGCTTTGGACAACAAATGGGATGCTATTTCAAGTCGCCAAATCAAACAACAAACTGCACAAATAGGAAAAATTTGCAAATTACATTAATCCAATGCTTCTCACTCGGTCACTTTGATTTGTCACACTATTTGCACACTTTATCAATAAACTGACTTGTATAAATATTCCCCACTGGCTTTTATCACTTTTGCAAAGGTCGTTCAACAAACACGCGAAAAATAAAACAATTAACTAAAAAACTCGCGAAATAAATAAAACCGAAAAATAAACACAAAATATCCCGAAATTTTCGAGGAGCTCCGCGAACGAATTTTGTGTGCTTCCTCCACCGAGTCTGGATTATTATTGAGTTATTATTGCCAGACCAAGCTTTGCCTGTTCATATTTGTTTTCGTTCGACTTCGCTCCGAATTACAGGCGGCGAAAGGAAAATAAGCGTACTTTTGGCGTTTCTCGTTGGTTGTTACTTTTTTATGATAAATGTTTTATTTTTATACAATTGTTGAACAATAACTTTAAAATGAAAACCTGTATTTTAATACATTTTACAAAAAAAAATTAATTTTAGCCATGATGGATCTTTACTGGTAGAATATTCGTATATAGAGACGAAAAAGTTGTCATCGAATTTGATGTTTTTTTTATAACAAATCATTAAAATTGTCAAGAGACGTTAAATTGACGTCATAATTTTGTAGATATGACCGTGCATCGCCGGAAATGTTTTACCTTATTGTTATTTTACGAAGAACATTGTCGAACCGACCAATATTTGCAAAAAATTTATTTTCCTAATAATCTGAAATTTCTAAATGATTTTCGAGTGAATTAAATTTTACTGTTGTTTAAAAGTATTATTAAATAATTTTTATTTTTTAAATTTAAATTTTACTTTTAGAAAGTGGCCCTAAACCCAATTCTCGCTCTTTATTCTGTTTCCACATTTGGTTTTGATGATGTGCGCCTGTATGTGTGTTGCTTATTCTTGGATTCATTTTAAAGATTAGGCACTTTACGTACATATTGCAAATAACTAGGAAAGTTATTAACATTTTAATTAGATAAAATGTCATCAAGTTAAATACTTCAAATAATTTAATCAAAACAGTCAAAATTGCGGAATAACATCTGCGAGATTTTGTAAACGGCAAACTTTCATAACAATTAGAGAGAGATTCACTACCATAGAGTAGTGACTTCCATGGGAGAAACTGTTGATGGGCAATTTTGAGAAGTTGAATAAAATGGCAAATATAAAGCATGCCTGCTAATTGCTTGACCAAAAATAGGCCCTTTCTGATTCTGCAATAAATTATATAATGGGGATTTTGTGTGGGGATAATGCTTAGTCTTGGAGAAAATGAAAGGAATCGTTATAAACCACTTAACCTTCGCAATCATCCCCTAACAATATCCAGGCTTTATGAGTAAGTGCCCGAATGTTTTTGTTTGTGGTGGAAATTCACATCAGTAAACGACATTTTGTGACCTTTTAGAAGAAATCTGTGCTGTGTTGTGTTCACCCAAAAATAATTGACGATAGTTTCCGTTGCAATAAAATAATAATAGTAACAATAATCACCCATGTACGTTTTAGGGTAGGTCGTTTATATTTTATGGTTGTTGGCGATTCATTTGAAAATCCAGTTCTTTTCAATAGCACAACACACAACAGCAACGACTACATCGATAAACATTTCGACAAGAAGTTAAAGAGGAAAGCGGAGAAGAAGGAGGCTGGGCCAAATTTATCAAGAAAATGTGTTTACACTCTCTCTCGATAATATTGAGCCTTTTTCGTTTTCGAAATATTTTCGGGATCGTAATATTGTTAAGTAAATAAATAAATAAATTGAACCCAGCATGATTATTTGAATTGTTGTTGCTCAATGTAACCGCACTAACATGGAATGTAATAATGCATTGAAGAAAATTGGTTGCAAGCATTTGGCAGCAGAGGCAGATTTGGTTTTTGGTGTCAAAACGAGGAGAGACCACTTGAAACTTTAATCTTCTGATCCTGTGGAAAGGAGATTAGCATTGTCCAGAATCGGGCTATAAACAATGGAAATGTTATATAGAATAGGGAAATCCCAAGCGACTCGATTTTGCATTATTGTCGAACAAAAACATTTGCAAACGCTCTATGAATCTTGTCAAGTAGATTTGTGGTAATAGAATTAAGGCCAATATTTCCTTGATTTTTTCACCCTGAAATACATAGTCTAGAGGTGGCGGTGGTGAAATTTGCACAAGTTCAAGATGCTTTGGATTGAATTCCAAGGGCATTAATTCTGGAGAAAACCGGGAGAGAAATGTGCTACAATATTCAGATTTTTCTCCGCGGTTTGTTCTGGCCTCGACCATATTTCAAAGAACAAATCCATCATGACAGTACTTTTTCGTCTGTCTTTCTATTTACCTTTTCCAACTTTAAATCCAATGTAAACATATCTTGAATAAATTTTCATATTTTTTCCTCCAATTCCTTTTGTTTGAGACTGTCACAGGAGAATGATGCCATTTCCTTTTTGGTGTTTAGAGGTGAGGTGGGGTTTATATTTCGCTCATTGTGATTTTGACACACAAAGTGAAATGGTGAATGCCATTATCAGTGTTAAAAACTAATTTGTTTGCACGTGGATTTAAACTTTAGTACTTCATTATTAATGTAGCTCTGAATGGGGTTATAACCTGAATTCCTGTTTTAATATCAAACCATGGAGAGGTGTTTATTTTCATTTCGGAAAATACCGAAATTCATCAGGTTTTGAGGAATTGTTTATTTTAGAGAATCTCATGAATTAATTACAAATAGAACAATTTAAGTCCGGGTGACAGTTTTAAAGTGCATGCATATCCTGGTCTTTGACAGTTGCACCAACAACTTTGACATCACTAACCTACATTCGTGGGGGTGAAATTGAGCTCATGCCTTTCAGAAATTGAGAATCAGGAATCGACCAATGAGTCGTTAACGTGGCTCAATGTTCATTGTGTAAATACTGTACTTAGTGCCGTTAATATTCCGTTCTTCTGGGTTAATTACCCAGAGCAGTTCTTGAGTCTCACAGGGTGGGAATAATAAAATTTTTATTTAATCTGACATATTTAGCTGGGATTCGGGTTATGAGGGATTTGGTAAACAAATAAGTCGGTATGGAAGACATAAAAGGGGGTGGTTGGCTGCGATTGTACTGTTTTTCCAGCACTATTATCTTCGGCTCAGCCAGCAACTAGGGAAATCTTAAGAGCGTCGTCTCCTCTTTTATCTGGGTATGGTTCTGTTTTTGTTATGGCTTAAATGTTTTCATTACTATTATTTTATATTTGTTTGGGTAATTCATTTCTAATTTGGTTTTGTGTCGCTTTTATTATACGAGAGCAGTACTTGTTTCCTCCGCTCCTCTCTGGCTGGAATAGGTCTCCTCGGTTGCCCAATCCTCATAAACATAACATGGTGCCTTTATTATGATTAATATCCTTAGCTCTTTTCAAAGAGTCACCATTTAGATTTTACAATTTTAATGTTTATTATCACTGTTTTACACACTCGAATTGAAACACTACCGCTCATAGTTGTCTGAGAAAATAAACACTGATCTGGATGGTTCTCTCAATCCAGTTCTAAATGGCTAAATAGTTGCAAATGGAATTTTATAAATAGCCAAGGCTGATGAAATTATGAATAATTCTCCACTCAAATCGGTGTAGAGTGTGTTTATTGGAAAAGTGTGTGCTCTTTTGTTGGCTTGTTTAAATAGGATCATAGAATTGTTTACAATGGACTTGTAAGACTTAAATACTAATATTAAAATTACCGATTCTGTTTACATTTCTTCTCCACAAATTTGATTGTTTATGTTCCCAAATGGGTATGGTCTTCGCCGCCAATGCGGCTGATAATGAATTATTAATTGATCTATTCGAAAATTGGAATTAATTTTTTTTCTTTTTTTTTGGTGCAGAGATCAAGTCAATGACATTTAATGGAGATTCCAAAAGTGGTCCATTAAATTGGTTTAGTGGGATTTGGCCGATTAAAACCATATCCGAATAAATGACATTGACCAGAAACCAATCTGGCAATTTAACGCGGTACTTGGCCACATAACCCAGGGATACGAGCACAAGGAAGAGACAAAAAGATCATTTATCCCAGTGTATGTGTTTGTGTATGGCTGAACAGTTTTATAATAATTTAATCCTTGGGTTGAATTAAATTCAATTTCATTCTCATGGTCCAATTTGGTAGTGGTGTCTGTCTCTTCTGCTCTGGTGGTATGACCCAAGTCAATGGAATTAAAATAATCCGCAGAGGAGTCTCGCTCTTTTGTTTTATTACCCTGTCGGAGGGAATTGAACTAGAACTGGAATATGACTAATACCCTAATCATTTCCCGATTTTGGGCGATTCCATTGCCCTTTTTTACTACAAAGGCCCTCCTTGATAAGAAAACAGAGAAACGCATAAAACGGTTGTTATCATCATTACCATCCAGCAACACAAATTCATCTAAATTTAGTTAAGTGGATGGATGGGTTTTATTAGGTTCTTCGTCATTCTAATCTAAATGCCACCCGATTTTTATAGTTTTCAAATTGAATTTCCATTGCCTGCAGAGTGTGTGTGTTTTTCTTCTGTTTTTAATTATGGCATGGAATTTGTGGTGTTGATAACGGATGCAGTGAAGGCATTTTTGGTGGGAGTCGGGGATCGCGTGCAGTTGCTTTTTTGGGCAGACATTAATCTAATTATAGGTAAAGCTGGAACGACAGCGCCCGATGGACGACGGGACAGACAAGGTGGGTAATAGGATTGTTGTCTGGTCCATGGCGGTCGGGCAGGCTTTAACGGAGATTAATAACGATTTCTGTGTAAAAGAATCGCCTCCCGCTGCTTCAGTTGAGTTTATTATTTAATCATATTGTCATTTATTCCCGATTTCAACATTAGTCATCGTATTTATGATCAATTCAATACACACAGGGCCCAAGTCCAAAGAAATTCGCCTCGACTCTTGGCCTGCACTCCATATAACATAAACCACATGCTAAGTGAGTTCATTTTCGCCGCCCCATCATGTGCATAAATTCGTTCAAAATGTTAATCCGGCCCATTTCCGAGTCACATACCAAAATATCCATCTTTTCCTACGTATTACTTTTATTTTTTCTCCTGTTGTTAAGAAAGGCAATTTTGAATAGTCCTCATCTTTCGGCACGCAACAACAATGGAAATCTGTTTCAGATTTTTTTCCAGCTACTTTTTATTTCGGTACGAAAAAGGCCAGGACATGTGGTGGAGGTTCGACAACATATGGGCAGGAGATTGGAAATATTATCAGGTCGACGATGAGATTTGAGATTCTTTTGGTCTATTATAGATCGACCGCATTGGAGAGCCCCTGTTTTAGGGTTTCTGGAATTTTCAGGTCAAAAGTGTTCCACTTGAGACGTTAAAAGGGTTCCGCGTTCACCAAATCCACTTTCCACTATCTGAGAGTGGCAATATGGATGCGATTATTATTACGGTAACAGCCTATATTATTAGCCAGCCACTACCCACCCACGAAGCCGACTCGTCGTCATCGTCTTCTGTTTCGAATTATTAATAAACGGACTTAATAAGTGGATTGAAAAATTCATTACAAAGTGATTGCATTTTGTAAATTAGCTGCCGATTATGTGGGTTTTCTTGGACGCGCCCCCGCACTTATCACAAGTCGTCAGCACTGCCATCGACGGCGACGTCTTTAGTAGCCCGAATTGCCCTGGGAAAATTCAGAAACTTGGCAGCAGTGCAGAGACTGAGCGCGACACAAAAAACTTAAACATTTTCATTTTTCATTGTTTTGTAATGTACTTATTTTGTGTTTTTTGCTTCTTTTGCCTCCTCCCGCTCTTGCGATGCGAGCGTGTGTTCTTTTTGCAATGCCTGATCTTTTTAGACGACTAAGACGACGACGGCGTTGCTGTTTTTAATTCCCCCAGAAAAGATGAAGATGGAGCAAGAGAATTGTATGAATATCGTTAAATCCTAATGTTAGCATTAAGTAGTGACAATATGAACCTTATAAGGAGCATCAGCCAACGCCAACGACGATGTCTTCTCTATCTTTCCACTCTCCGCCATCCATGCCACAACCCGAGGGCAATTGTGTCTTTCTTTTTATCCCCAAATTAGGCTGTTAAATTCAAAAGTTTCATTGCCTGGCGTTTTTCATCTGGCATTAAATTGCTTCCATTTTCGCCAAGATGAAATGTATAACAAGTTTAATACAAAGAACAACCAAATATTGAATACAATGGCCATTATTTAATGACTTTACAAGAAGTGATGCATCGAATTCCTGGGCCCAGAAATTGGAATTAATTCCAATTATACTGTGCGGTCAGACTAAGTGAGTTCAAAGAAATTCACAAATCCAATAAACTTGTGCAAATGCGTCCATTAAATTGTGTCTTTCACAAATACACCCTTGGAAATGCCATTGAATGGCAAATAGTGGTGCAATATGGGACGGTTGTCGATGATAGAGAATCGATTTTAAGGTTTCATTGACAAAAACGAGAAGGACAGTAATACGTTGAGTCGGCAATCGGTATAGAGAGAGGAATCACAACAAAGAGTCGTTTTCCGAATCCAGGCCACTCTTTAAAGATATTTGTGGGTATTGTCTGGCTCTTATAAAAAGGGACTCATCGACATGAATACACTTAATAAATATTCAATTTGTATCGATTTTTTATTCTCCTTGTCAATGATCTCCTGTAATTGTCCTCTGAATCGTAAAAGTGTATCTGGTGCTGGTGAACAATGCTGATTTGAAGGGCGGCGGCTCAAGAGCGTGCGGACTCTGGATTAGGTACATTGTTTACCTGCTCGAATTTACTACGACTTTTATATAAACGAATTTCTTCGGAAATAAAAAAAAAATATTGTTAAACTGGAGGAGTTTATTGTTGTCACCCCAGGTTCAAATTATGGTCCCATTTTGGGCGAAGAAATGTCTCTTCGGGCCCTAATTTATCTCCTTGTTTTGATCCAGAGTTCGATAAAACAACGATGCGTTTGTTTGGAGAGTTGTGTTTTGTCGCACCAATAAAACTGTAACGAGGCTCTCTATCGCTTGGACCATGGTGACAAACACACGAGAGCACAAATCTAAGAGGAAAAGGCCCAACCAAATCAGAATTATCCAGGTTGATTTATTTCTTGGAAATAAAGTTGGACAATAAAAGATTTAATCGCAAATTAGTTTACAGAATGTGCGATCAAAAGTGTGTGTCTTTGAGTGTGGAGTCGATAAAACTTCGATCTGTTGTGATTAATTAGCCTGATGGTGGAGAGACCATTAAATCACCTACACCACTGTTCATTAAAATCAGATTAGGCCTATTAGTCCTCTTTTTGGCGAGCCACACTCATAATTGGACCCATAAAATTAAGAGACGGAAATTTGGTAAATATTTTCGCAAGTTGATTTCTATCACAATTTATTTCTTATTGTTGGCAATGGACTCGGTGCTGCCATAATTGAACTGAAGGAATTTATTCTCATTGCAGTATATTGATGTGATGTGTGAGTGTGTCGCCTGAAATTGCGGAATGGCATGCCATGTTATCTGGCCTCTCAGTCGTAAAAGATGGCAGATTTAATGGGAATTCTAGAGTTGGTTAGTGTCAAATGGTAAACAAGACATGTACACCATAAACCGTGGATCAAGATCAAGGGTCAGCCAGCGCACAGCACACCGAGCAGTAATTGTACAAAGGTGTGCGCACACACCGTAGTCGACCGGGACGGCGGGACAGCCAACATTGAAAAGCCATTTCGAGGAACTCAGGGCTCGCATTGCTAATAACGTAGGTGGTTTTATGCATTTTGCCATTTTAATAAATTATATGCAACTCTTCCAATGAAACTGTCTCGTGGCTTTGGCTGTGAATCTCTTTTCGGCCTTATAAATGTATTAATTGCGAACGTTTAGCGAAATCCATTACGACAGAATAAATCAACACGACCCCGGGAAGGGAGTCGGACTTGGCGTTTGTTGTTGCTGCTGACAATGCAGCCGAGGAGAATACAAGAGAGAAATACATGCCCACCTACAGCTTGAGTCTTTGTACAACAAATACCCGGCTTGGAATTCCAATTTAACACATTGTTCGAGAAATTTGTATGCGGAACGGAGAAGAGAAGGTAAGGTAACATATGGGATAGAGTTGGGGATGAGACCTGGCCGAGATGATGATGATCCTTCTTCTTTACATTTGGCTAGCTCTTCTTCTTCTCATCCTTCTTCTTTAACGTAATGAAACGCAAACAAGAAAACAAGAGTTTCAGATGAAATATGGCTGTTGGTATTGTTGTGTGACTCAACAATCGATAACATTCGATCCTTAAACAGAAAAGATGTCTACGGGTCAGGTAAAAAAGTGTACCTTCTTCTCTTCGCCCTTCCTTTCTCTATCTTCTTACTTTGTATTCTCAAAATTCTCGATCGTTAAAAAAGGGCGATCGAAGGCAAAAGTGATTCTGGGCCGTCCAACAATCAGAAAATCATTAATAACGACAAGATTTAATCAAAATGTTTGCAGTGCGCGAGGCTGAGAGACGACGAGAATCCAGCTCACCTCTTTAAGCATCAATAATATAAAAGTAAAACCGTTTACTGACGTCTTTTAAAGGCAGTAAATTTACGGCAAATTACAGATATAACCGGAATGCGATTTTTTATATCGACAATGAATGGTTGCACTTTTTGCGCTTCACCGTAGTGTGAATACAAAGCAAAGTCTGTCTTTTGTCGAAACTGGAGTAAATGGTTTATATCAAAATACCCAGTAGAACTATTATTTCTTGAACATATCGAAATGATACCGATTTCAAATGCTCTAAAATGTGGCGTTGAAAGTTATAGGACGGCTCTCTGGAGGGCTCTCAACCAAGTGACTTACTGCGTTCTTGTGCCATCAAACCCAAGTGACAAAATATTTATTACATAATTGCAATTTGCTTTTGGAATCGTTATTGACAGCGGTTTCTGATTTAAATAATGGCTCTTGATTATTTATCTTATTGGTTAAATCGATTTTTAAAGAAAACATAATGTTGTGCATTGAGTGATTTAGGGTTGGTTAAAACAACATGAGATTAAGTTATTTCCAGGTATAGAATAACATTTAAGTCTAATCTTGAATGACTAATCTTTCAAAATCAATTTAATTATTTTTATTTAATTAGGAGCAGAAAAACTAACAATCTTAAAATAGTGGGATTTAATATTTTAAAAGGCATAACAATCTTTGAAAAGCGAAATGGTGAACATATTAATCTTGCATATAAGCCGACTTATCTACATTGTAAGGCCAATAAAGAGAAGGTTGTTCTATAAAAAAAACTGGTTTTCTAAGGATCGTTAGCTTAAAATGCAATCAATGAAAAAGATCAGGGAATGCAGAGCCACGTAATAATTTTTGATTTATAGATTTTGTCTGGACAGGGCGAGATGGTTTCAGAATAATGAAATTTGCACCGATATTTGGGATTTGGCAAAGGCGTTTGCAAAAATGGGGATTCCAATGCTGATATCGTAATAAATCATCTTTTTGGTCTGAGGGGGTATCGGCAGCACTGGCCAGCAATCGTCAAGCCAATCAACGGACTTGTAATAATTCCCAGAAATGGCTATCATTGTGTTGAAATGACGAGTTGTTGTAAATTTGAATAAATTTGGCATTTCATTGCGTTACATGGAAATTGTGGTGAGGTTCGCGGTTTACATATTGGTCATAATCATCTTTCTAATTTGGAAAGCAGCACACGTCCCGAGCATTTTATTCATCCATGTCCGTCGTTTAATAATATTTTCCGGTTGTTATTAACTTTATCATTGTTTTATTAATTTTTTTGTTCTGTGAGCAACTTTCCCTCCTCGGTCAGGGATAACAATAAAAATAATGATCCCTGGTTATGGTCCGACAGTATCCAAATTGGCCGCAATTTTAGCATAACTATTAGCTGGGGTTACTTTTTTCAACCTCCATAATGTACTTTGGCCCTTTCTGAATTTCAATTTTTTGTTATTTTTAGCGGTATATTGTTTTTCATGCAAAAGGAGGAAGAAACCAAAATTAGCAGGTGATATACGTGTCTGGGAATTTTATGAGTTTTGTATTTATTTTTTTAGCCTTTCCATTTTCATACAAGTGCGAAAGTTGTTGAATTTTAATAAATTGTTTTGCTATTTGTTTGCCACCTTAGAGCCATTGTTCAGTTGGGTAAATATTTTCTAAAACAAATAGATTAGTATATCAGTTAAAGGCATAAATTGCCTGATTTAAAAATTCCTTACAAATGGTGGGAAAAATCTCGAGACGCATGTCTGTTTTTGACCGAAATTGAACCCCTATTACCACCAACAAACACCAGGAACGTGACTTTTATGTTATTTTTCCAATTTTTTGTGTGATTCAAATTTTCTACTAAATGAAAATGCCGCCATTTAATTACGTCCATAAAGAGCGGGTAAGATGAGACAGAGTGGGTCTTTTTATAATGAAGTAAAGGTCGAAGAGGCGATGCCCCCCACAAATAAGGGAATCCCAGCATCACCCTCACAATGGCCCCGACAATCCGCTATTTCTGCGTTTCCACAAAATTATCCAGCAACTGGGCAATTACCAAAATGAAAACAAATGCAGATTTCCCATTTCGATGATGGATTTGCTGTTATTGTTTGAGTAATTGAAAATTTAGAATATTATTCGAGGGGGATGATGATGCTGATGAAAGTTATGATTGAGGGGCGACGAACGAAATTCTATTTCACTTTTTTTGGCTGTTGCGAAATTGTATCAATTTCATGAATATTCCGCATTTGAAGGGCATGAAAATTAGAGAATTTGTCTTTCTCAGCGCCCCATCATCATAGATTGTCTATTGAGGGATGAAACACTGTTTTATTTTTTTATTATTACTGCTGTTGTTGTTACTTTGTTTCCTTTGAAGGAAATAAATTGATGAGTCGATGCGAATTTGCAGTTTCATCATAATATAATCATCGTCCCTTCATCATCCTCGCCATTACAGGCTATTATGCTCTGGTATATTAATAAATATCAGATCCTCATCTCTTACTCTCGCTCTCCAGTCCCTCTTCGGGCGTCTGATAAAGGAATAAAATGGAAATTAATCAATCAGAGGTCTCGCAATAATTAAATCGCCTCTGGATAACAACTTTCAAATAACACAAAAGTGCTATAGAATTTGCAAATTGCTTTTTCTTTGGAAATTACAAAATAATTTCCATAATTTATGTTTATGTGTTTGCTTCGGAAATATAAAGTACAGGAAAAATTGAGTCATATAATCGAATTCATAATGCTTGAAATTTCGCCTTTATATGCATTCAAATCTGATATGTACATGTTGTTGTTCTTCTTATGATATTCTTTGATGGAATTAGCATATAACAAGTTGCTACCCCCTGTTGTTCGTTAGGCGACATTTCCTGTTCAAATCCAAAACTCTCCCCCCCGCCCCTATTTGGATGTGGTGAAAGGCGAGGGTAGCAGAAAAAAGTGTCTCAATTCGCTCCTTTCAACAATCAATCAATGCCCGGGAGTGGTGGAGAAATCCCGATCCGTTTGCAAATCAATTTTTAATTAAAAGCGAACATTTTTTGCTCGCGCGCGCCTTCCCAAAGAGCATGTTGCGTGATTGTGAAAAAATTACGATTCTTTGCCGTTGTTTTGGTGGATTTCGCGACCGGCTCGTGTTGAGGGCTCCATTACGACGTAGTCGTCGTCGGCTTATCCCTGGCCCCCGATAAAAAGATATTGGAATCGCAAACAAACAGGCATGAAATACCACAACTGTCAATTCAATTGAACCTTGTGGGTGTCAGCGTAGAGGGCTTTCGTTTTAGACAATTGAATTCGCATAAACTAGACATTTGCAGAAAATTGTGTTTGCTATAGTCATAGACACGCAGTTCTCTTAGGATTAACATCCTTTTAAAAATGCTTTGGGGATGGAGGGAATTTCGTAAATAACCTTAAAAGTTTATTAAGAAGAGTTTTAATAAATAAAATAAATAATAAATAATGCAATTTGGAAAATAAGATTATTGTATTTTATTAAAATCTCGCGTTTAGTCTTTTTTGCATTAAAAGATCTACGAATTTGGCTATCCTATCTTCCAAACATTGATCACCTTTGTTAAATAGCATTTCTCTCTATTTATTTAAAAGTTCGATATGTCACTGCAGATAAATCATATCCATTAAATCGAGTCATTTAAATTTATTTGGGTGCCTCGAAATGACTTTTTAAATAAATTCGAATTGGCGTCGTCATACGTGATTGAGATTTGCGTAGGAGGGTTCGCAAATACGCTGGAAGCGATTGGCGGTTGCAGCAGTAATTGTTTCTTTGCTTTTGAAGCGGTGTATTCGAATGACGTGCCGTAGTCCTCCCATTTTAAAAAGCAAGTATTTACAGTCAGATTTACTGGGTAAGATTGGCGCAGAGAATATTGCAAGACACCTCTCTGGATTGCTGTGAGTAATAGGCTTGTTTGCTCAATGGAATTATTAATTTATAATGCGATCCGAGGCTGATAAGAAATTAATTTTATTCAATAAATTTTTGATAGCAGACATTTCCGCCAATTCAATCAGGCATAAAATAATGCGTAAGCATGAAGAAATTTATTAATCCCGACCAGACCAGGCCAGGCCAGACCACAAAACACAATGGCTTAGAGGAGCGTGCTCGACCGCTATAAGTGATTGCACATCTAAATAACATGTTTGGAATTCAAAAGAACTGTATCCCGGGTGATAATAATAGACAATAACTCTTTAACGACCATAAAATAATAAATTACTGATAATAAACGTGGGTAATGTTCGTATTTACCCGTCCTTGGGCGAACTGTACTGCAAATTTTCGATCTCACTTTGAGGAACTTTGGGGGATGGATGGATGGCTTACCTGAAAAGAAAGCAAATAAATGGTCGGTTAATAAAAGCGTTTTACTCCACCAGCAATTGATATAACACTGCCATTTCAATCAAATAATGCCAGGTAAATGTGGAAAATAATCTGCAAAGAAATTCGCTTGTCAACAATTTCGCTCGTTTATTGCACATTTTGTTTGCATTGCCTTTTGAAGTCCAGTCCACCAGTCCCCTTACCTCTCTGGTTGCATTTCGCTGGACAAGATTGTTCTACAGTAGTTTAGCGATAATACAATGTTAATTGAAATATTTCTGCTCCGAGCTTGCATTTATTTATGTATTGCGAATGCTAGTAAGCGGAGATGGCTGATTGGAGACGGCTTGGATCGAATACCGTAAAGTATAATCCGTATCCTAGCCTTAACAATGTTGACTGAACGAAAGTCCAGTCCAGGCCGGGCTTCATATCTAATATCTCTCATTTGGAGCTGGGTTTGGTTAATAGGTTCTCTTGGGCAGAACGTAGAACTAAGCTCTGTTCCCATCCGAGTCTCAATAATTGCTTTAATTGGACCTTGTTTCGTTAAATGGTCGCATAATGGAAATTGTCATAAAGTATGCATTTTATCTGACATTTCCCAGATGAGAGAAACTTTGTGTTCTATATGGAATGACTATCTCCTCCCCACTATATGTGCTTTGTTTGTGCTATTATATATTGTCTATGCGAAGAATTTTCGCAATCAACAAAACGCAAGCAATTTTATGAACGAAGGGCCCTCTTAACTCATGATTACCTTTAATCTGGTAAACCACAAAAAAGCGGTTCAATTTGCTGCTGCTGCTGTTGTTGCCGTCGGTTTTGAGTGTTAATAACGACATTCCCTCTAGAAAATGCCATTCTTGGTGAGTGCAATTCTGTGATTTGCCGGGTTCGATAATTAAATGTCGGTTTCGCAGTCACACAAAATCAAATACAATAAATGTATGTAGTATAATAGAGAACGGCTTGAGTGTGTTTATCTTTGCAATGCAGAACAATTTAAGGCAATTAATTAAAATGGAGTGATCTTTGATATTATATTCCGAACCACTCTGCACATTGTTTTAATGAGAGCGAGAGAACAACACGAGTGGCTTAGGGAAAGGGTGAAACGCAATTTATACGCGGTTCGTGACTTATCAATGATTGCAACCAACGAATGCAGTATTGCTCGTATTTTTGTTTATGCCAAACCACATTCATTCATAATTAAAGCCAGCCTTCTTAATCGCAAATCTCTTGAACTAGTTTATGCCATTCGCAAAATCGTTGCTCAAATATTTAGTTTGTACGTTTTTGTAGCCGCAATTGCCGTATTTGCTCTTTGTTCATTATTACATCAGCGTCTATTTATATGTATCTGATTGAGTGAGACCATATGGCAAGGGATGTAATCTTTGAATTTATTTTATTAAAGAGTTTTTAATTATTCAAATTATATTCTGGCACACAATAGATCCAAATTAGTTAATAGATTTGCATACTTCAAAAACTTCTATCAAACAAAGGAAATCTTGTTATTTAAGATAAAGTTAACAATAAGTTGATTATTATTTATATTTATAATAATGAGAATTTCAATTCTGAAACTGTAAATGATTGTAATACAGTTACAATTCAAACTACTCGTATTTAATCAGTTTATTAGTCATTATTTTTAAAATTAAAATAATATTAAAAAGACCATTATTATTCATTTTATTATTAGAATATGTACGTATATTTATATTGAAGATCAACAATGTTAGAATTTTCTGCACAAGTATTTTTATTAAATTGATTCAAAATTTACATTTTGATAAGAATGTTAAACTAAGAGTTTATGTATCTATTTGAATAAATTCTTGTAAAATCGATTAGAAAGGGGTTAAAGGGTTTGAATTCCGAAAAATAATCGATACTAATATAAAGAGAGAGGCTATGTTGATGTTGGCTGGAATTGGTATGTTTATTCGTGTGTTAAATTAATGTGCATTGAGCATAAGCGGAAGTGGTCATGATGGGCAAGGCGGAGGTGGCCGGACAGTGAAGGGAGCAGGCATATTCAAACAGTCCGCCCTTAATGAATTGCCAGCAATAATTGATTTATTTTAAAATGGACATCGTAGAGTAGCCGGGTGCAGTCGGTACACACTTTGGAATGGTCAACAGAGAGGACGAGGAGTAGGAGGAGCAGGAGGTCTATTCGATATCCAAAACAAATTGCCTATTTGCCTTTGACTTATCAGCTAATGCAGATTACAGGCAGTCCAGCACTGAACTCGACAAAGTGTACTTTCTGGGCCTACACATAATCGAGTGCAATTTTCCTGTTTACTTAGTATCCAGTACTATTTGTAGACGAAAGTCCAAGCAGTTTGGCTAATCAATAAATCAAGTCTATTGAGCCCGCCCTTCTGCTGATTGCTTCTCGACAAATTTGCTCTCTAAATCAGTTTGCATTAAAATTTTAAGCGCCGATATTGGCACATTTTTGTAATTAATTTCAAAGTGCTGCAAACAGCCCTGGCACGTGTTTCGGCCATTGTCTGTTTTCCTGTTTGGATTGGACCGCCAAGCCATAGTAGACTGAGCTGAAGGATAATAAAGTTTGGCATGATTGAACTGATTTGTTGGTTTTAAACAAGTCCTCACCAAATATTCAATTACCACAACGCCATTATTTACTATTTAGTCGGCGTTTGTTGGAAATTCTTATGAATAAATTCGCATTGATTGCAATTGAAACTTTCTTATTCAAATTCAATTCGTATCCAAATAGTTGGATATTTCTGTGATTGGGAATGAACGGGGGGTTTGAATGGAGAGAATTTCGGGTGCTGCTGCAATCAATTAATTATTGTGAATGGGGGGAGAGATATTATTTAAATATGCATTGCATTTGGGGGGGTCTGAAGGATAAAGTTTGCACGTCATCTCAGGAATTTATTGAATGGGAGACAAATGGGAGGAAGGAAGCAAAGTTTCTATATCGGAAATTTGTTGGAGGACCAAGTTTTAGAGGCATTAATTGATGCGTATTCGGAATCGATTCAGCTCTCTTTCTCTCAGTGAAGAGTGTCAGTGAAAGGCGAAATGAAAAATGATTATGGATGAAATGTGAAATGCAAATTATGGCTGGCTTTGGGGGGAAGAATATTCCCTCTAATGACTAATTCTGTGGTACGTTCTTTCTGCAAAAAGACCATAAATTATGGCCGGGGTTTCGCCGTTAAAAAGTGAAGCCTACAGAGATTTATGTTATTCACAACTCGAATAAATTTCAATATTCTGCCCAATATATCATTGAGTATAGACAAATAAAATCCATTCCGGTTCACATTTATGCAGATATTAATTCACCGCAATTGGTAACCCTCTGTGTTATTAAATAGCAAAATGTTGATTCATAAAGGCCGTTTTATGTCTTTTCCAAGTCTGTGCAGAAATCTTGGGGGCATTTGGACAAGGCCCCAGCAGCCAGGTAATAATCGATGCTAAAGTTCTGAATGGCTTTTAACGATAAGGGTTATTAAAAGATTCCTCTCTTTTGTGGAGATCTTTAGGTGGTCAAGAATTGGATTTTTAAAAATTAGATTTTAGAGACTGTTCAAAAGTGATTTATGATGGATTATATCTCATTTGTTACGGGTCTACCTACTTACTCATCAACGCCAAAGATGTTTAATCGTGTGAAAGAGAATTCTGCACGGGCTGCTACAATGTTAAAGTCAAGCAAATAATTCCAGGCATTCTTGCCATTCAAGGCCGATCGGAGCATTTAAATTGGGTTATGCGGAATTCCGTATAAATTGAAACTGATCCCTCGCCCGCTTTGTTGTTTGTCGCTAAACAGAGACAGGTTTTGTGTGCTTTAAGTGAAATAAACAGGCGATAAATGGCAAATTGACGTGCCATTATATAGCGCGCTTTTATGACACCAGCCAAATTTAATTGACAATAACCCCTTGAGAATCTTGGAGCGCGGGGCCCTTTCGATTTTTTATGAAGTTGTAACAACAAGAAGAACGATTCTCAGTGGATCAAGTATGTAAAGGATCACTATTTAAATGCACAATAAAAACAAAGTGTTAATTTTTGATGAGCTTTTGAAAATATTTTCTCTTCGTTTTTGCCCATTAGCATGACAGCTATAAATTTCCTGCCAGCCAGTGGAAGTCTACACACAAAATAATAATATCAGCAACAACAACAATGTGACAACGGAAAACGATAAAATTATAGATCATTAAGCAACAGTTTTTAATTAATTTCCCTATAATTTGGGCATGATTGTTGTGTTCCGAACATGTTTTTATATTTCTACAGAATCCAAAACCACACAAAAGTCTATCCGTTGTGTGGTGGTGCCGGGCCAGATTAATAAATCTTTTGAGACAGGGGGATTTCGCTTTTATTGCAGGCCAATCTTGATCACATCTGACAACACATTGTATGTATTATTTTTTTTCGAGAGAGATCTTTGGTGAACTCGCCGCTTTATATCAGTGACATGTGGCTGTTAAAATTATTTAACTTCACACGTCGAGTTTAGGAGATTCATTAGCCTGGAGCTTACCCGATTATAAATAAATGTTTCTGGGCCCGCTAATGACTCAATTGAATTTTTATTGACTAATAATTATATGGTACCAGGGGAAAATTTACGATTTTATAGCGGAATAAACTTATTTTAAGCCAATAAGTTGTGTTTATCGGGCAGAGAAAGGTGTAATTTGGGAGAGTTTATCATTTCTTCGAATCAAATGCAACTCTTTTGTTTTAGAGGTAATTATTTTAAACACAGACTATACCAGTCGATCAATACCACACATGGTGGATCTTTAAACACCTAGTATTGATTTTCAAATTATATCGATCTATCAAATTTTCAATTTGAAATTGGATATTACTTTCCAATGATAATTTAATTAATTATTTTTTTTTTTTTTTTTTTCCTTTTAATTTCCTTAAAGAAACTGGGGGGGG
>JXOV01023799.1:28596-111456 GCA_001014945.1 Clogmia albipunctata
AAGGAACATGGGGGGTCGCAACCTCAACCAACGGGTTTTTGCGACATTTCGGTGACTATTTGTTTTCAGTGTATTATTAGTCAATTAATAGCACCTAGACCAGTTTTGAAAAAGGACCCAGTCAATCCTATCCGCCCAGGGATCGAACCCTTGACTCCGAAGAGGCAGCCGGATGCGTTAACACATCGGCCACGAGACAGATAAATTAATTATTTAAATCTTATTAAAATAATTGGTATTTTAAGAGAAATAGTATTTAATTTAATAAAATAATTTCCCACTACATTCCAGTACGGAACTTGGGATAGTCTCAATCTCAATTAAGGGGTGACTATTTTTTTTTCAGTGTATTATTAGTCAATTAATAGCACGAATTTTTTATATTAACTATCCTAAAAGCCCCATTACGTGTTGAAAAGATATCATTGCCTTGAATTGGAATATAAACAAGATATGTTGTTTTCCTTATAAGTATTATATTTAATGGTTCCTTTTTATCGTTTTGTAATAAAACTATTTTTTTATTCCCAGAAATTAAAACTACAAGTATATTATTAGATTGACATTTTAAAACCTCATTTGACTGTTCCTCAAACTAATTTTATAAGCCAAATGTGGTTAGCAATAGGATTTGGCTCATGAAGAATGAAACTGGTCTTAAGAAAAAGCCATTCAGTGTAAGAAAAGAACTGTTGGATTTATGTAATTGATAATCTTTACATTGCATTTTAGTGGTGCGTGGGTATCAATATAAAAATTCTCCTGTGACGATCTTTTGCATTTAGAACCGCACCTTTGCAATAAAAGTGCCTATTAAACAATTTCTGATTTGCAATAGAGAGTGAGAGGTCGAATCGAAGGAAATCTCACGACTCTTTTGAATTGAGTAAAGTGACTGTGCCATTGTGGGCAGATGAGGATGAGATGAAGGCTATTAATTGCAGAATTGGCTCGACAATAAAAGCCGATATCGATTTTAGGGCGGGTGCTGTCCAATAATGTGTGCAACGTCGCCTACACAATTGAGTCGATAAATCTCTGGAATGGAAGAGATTTGCCAGATCTTGGGCCACAGAGTACAATTATATAGGGCGATGTCATCGACGAGTCCGAGCTTTTATATGTACAATGCACTTGGAAGTATGCAGAATAAACGGCATAGAATTAGAGACGACCAAGATCCAATTGATTCTAATTGTTTGAATTATCCACATTTCTAATAACCGCCGCTTCTATGGAAACGTTAATTTATTCTATTCAGGAAAAATAGTCGGTTGAGTGCTGGTGCCGAGATAAAAAAGGGAATTTCGACCAAATGTCGAATGGATTCTGCGGAGACGAATAAATGAATCGATATGGAAATGATGATGACGATGGCTCGTTCAACCGAAATGGGTCATGACATTGTGTCTCTATATGATGATTTTTTCCTATCGTTTTGGTGACACTCTCCACTGTATGTGCTCTGGACAGACAGCTTCAGCTAGTCGTCGAGTTCGGCGGCCAGCGTAGCACCACATGTGCGGTTATTTCTCCTATCAAATGGATTCCATTCGATGACGACGACAATGATTAATTTGTCGTAATTATGATTTCCTTTCAATTGAGATTAATTAAACAATTGACAAATCCCCGCGCCGTATGACTAAAAGTTGTAGATTGTGCCGATTAAAATTCATTTTGACATTGCCAATTATAATTAGTCGAAGAAAGACAGATATCGTAATTGCATTAAATTTGAGGTAACTGCAATTCAATTAAGTAATAATTGTAGCAATTTCTCTGACGATGGTACTGCTGTGTCTACTGTGGCTCTGGATAGAGGAGCAGAAGCAGAGATATGATTAACCGGGAGTGGAGGAGCACCACCAGCTTAAAATTCAATTGACAGACTTCAATTCGAATTACTGTTAATTTAATTGCCATTTCTGTATAGAGAGCAGAGAGAAGCACCCTGCAACAATTGAATGCAAAATAGTGGCTCGACGGAATTTGTTGAGGTATTTCTAGTCTAGCTTTTATAGCTAGAATAGCTAGTATAGATATAATATGGGAGAATGAAAAATTAACGAAAGACACAGTAAATTGCACCAAATTCGCTCAAATGGAATAATCTTGGAGGAGCTCCGCTGTCGAATTGAATAAATCCTCAATTATCGTACATTTTATGATTCAGTTAATTTCATTGTTATCCGGTTAGCAATAATGAAACATCCAGCCTGGTATTTGCTGACAGGATATCTTTATCTTTCTATTGTGCCACGGTCTGGATTGTAAATTGTGAATGATGCAAATTTAAGCTCTATTATTCAAATTTGCGTTCCAAGTTTTTAACGCAAGACAACCTCACCTTTACCTCCTTGAAATTCAATTCATGGAAGGCAGGCAGGCAGGCAAGATTGTGTGTTAAAATACCAAAGATTTGTCTCTCTTTTCCTCAGCCTTGATGTCTGGAAGCAGCATTACAATAAGACTCTAATTTATTCAAATCTATTTCCTTTCCGGATCAAGAATGTGTGATCAGATCAAACACCCGAGATAGTCTTGACTGGCATTTGTGTTGGAACCGGTCTGGGAACGGCACTTGGATTCTGATTACATCATTTAGCCCGGGATTGAGCTGGTAAGTCAATCAGCTCCTTGTCTTCTTTAATTTTAATTGACATCTCGTCTCGTTTAACCCGTTGTTGAACGCATCAACCGATGTGGATGGCCAAGAGGGAGCCCCTTTTTCTGGAATCTGAAACATGGCACAGGGCAATTAAATGGAAATTCCGAAAATGCGTTCTTCAGGCGATTTTTTTTGGTCGGGTTTTCGTGTCGCTTGGGGCTACCCGAATCGTGCGCTTTATTTTTGAGGGATAATAAATCGACCAAACAGCCATTTCACACTTGGAGATCCGATTTTATGGGACACACATTCTATATACTCTTTTCCCAGATCCCATTAAAATGCGTGCGAGTGACATGGTAAAAAGGCGCTTCTGGAAAATGGAAAAGATGGTGCGAATTGTTTTATTTTATTTGGGTGTCACTATTGGATCGCTTTCCTTATTCTTTAGCTGCTGCTCTGCCTGAGCACGACATCTTCCACCATTAAACCATAATTATTGTAGGCCATAAAAGTGATGGGTTTATTGGTGGGGAGGTGCGCGCGTATTTTCCCTTGAAAATATGGCCGACCATTGAAACGGGATTGGAAAATGAACGGATCAAAGGCATTCTACGAACGGGTTAATGGGCACTTTAGAGACGTACCAAAGACAAAGCCATCTAATCAATTGTTCTGCACGGATATCTTTCGTTTATCATTTAACGAGTCACTAAAACATTCTTCTAACTGGGAGGTACGGATGCTAATAATATCCCAGTCAAGATTTATTGAAATGTTATGAATGTTCTTAGAAAAACATTTTCGTCCATTGTAAAAGATGAATTATTAATTTATTTTTTATATGCTGCCAATGACTTTTTATTGTTTCCAAGACTTTTCAATTAAAATGTCGTATCTTTAATTAGTATAAGCAATTGACTTAATAAGTCATAGAGATATTTGATATTTTTGAAAATAAATTCGCTTTAAATCATCAGGTCTAACTATCATTCAATTAATTATAACTAATTGAATTTAACGAAAGAATAAATTATATCAGAGTTTTCCTTCGAAATTATACCCGATGAAATGAGTCAAAATCCCAATTTCACCAATTAATTGGATCGAAAAGAATATAATTAAAAATCCATGATTTTTTAATTGCAAATTAATTACCCCAATTGCGCTTTTAAAGGTAAACTGTGTCCGGCAATTTGAATAATTTTAAACTGAGATTAATATTATATTATCCTTTTTCGCTTGTTGATTTCAAAATGAGTTAAATGTAACCATTTAAATTCCATTTTTATGATTTATTTATAGACAGTTACTTTGTAGTGGGATGGACTCATATGTTTCGATCAATTTAAGAGATATTTTAAGGCGATTCTATAATTATAATATAATCGTTGAAATGTTTTAAGCTTTAAATTTCTACAGAATTTCTTACAAAGAAACTTTGTAAATTATTAAATCATATCATCAAAAATTCAAAAAGATTTAATTTTAATATTGAATGGTGTATGCTTTTAATTTTACTATTCAATATTTGAACTGGAGCACAGCTTCCAATCTGTAACACTACAGAGTAATGGAATTTTGTGCCAGTGCCACTTAAGAGTCAGTAAATTTCTCGCTTTGTCGAGAGAGTTTGCCGAGAAATGATTTGAGTCGCGAAAATAGTTACAGTGAATGGAAATCCAATTAGGGATTGATTTGCGTTCAACAGATTTAATACACTTAAGAGGAGGTGGATGAGGACGACTGTACAGTGCAGCCAAACACACTAATTTTACAATGTGTCTACACAGAGTTATTCATATCGATTGAAAAGTTTCTCGGGTAATAATTTTCCGATACGTATTCATTGCAACTTTTCCCTTAAATTCCCCGAACAATAAAACCGAAAAAGTTTAATTTATGGAAATTCAATTGAATTGTTGCGAATAAAGTTTTGCAGTGGCGGTAGAGCAAGCGGCTACATATAATGATATTTTATGGTATTGGCTCGGGAGAGTGCGAGATAGATAAGGGAGGCGCCGAGGGGGTCGGCCGGAGGAGCCATCATTATTTGCCTGTTTGTCCTTATCAGTCAAGCCAATAAAATAATTACGGAGGAACGAGGTACGTTCAATTTGAATTTCCTCCCAACAATTTGCATTATATGAACTACTATAGCAATGTGTATTCCCTCTTCTTTCATCCACCAAACACCCCCAACCCCTCCCCTTTTCCTAGACGCTCTTCCCAGTTCAGTGATCGCATCAATAGAGAACAATTTAAATGATTGTTTTCAAACTCCTCCATTGAAAATTCATAATTTCCGTTTAACGAAATTATAGTTTTGCGAAACTGGAATCATTTTCGAATGGTTATCAGTAGGCACATTGCTGGAGTCGGCATGGTGATTCTATGAATAATTTGTGCGAATATAATTTATGCCACACAGAGCGGGAAAATTAGTACATTATCTGTATAGACAATATTAAAATTTAAATGTCTCAAGGCATATTGATACAAAGTGATTTTAATTATACACCATGAAATGAATAGAACCTCAATTTTATGACTAATTAATGGCATTTCTTTCGATTTATAAGGAATTAAAAGGAAATTGTTGAATTGTAATTATTTGAATAATAATGGGAGTTTTTAATTGTTGAAAATATGTTGTTAAAGTGTACTTCAATTGTTGGAGCTATCATATTTTAATAGGAAATTCTGGGAAAAGTAAATTGCGTTTTTCTTTCTATAACAAGAGAGAGCAAGAAATATTCTTATAAAACATTTGAATTTAAATTTTCTTAATGCAAATTCTTTTTATTTAAAATTTACGTTTCAATAATTGTATTGAAAATCCAAAAGGGCGGTATTTGTGATCCCTTTTTCTTTTGTTAATTCAGTTTAATCATAAATTAAATTTCGAAATCAATGGTTTTTTGCACAGCAATCAAAATGGCTCAACTCTCTGGAGAGAAAGCTTGATCAGCAAAAATAACCCATCTGGAACTGTTGCAGTTAATTCAAAATTTCATTGTCTTGACCCTAACTGAGGCAGCAGTTGAGATGAATTGAATTAACCCTTGATTATATTTATTTGCAATTTGTGTCGGAATCTGATAACTTTCTTCGTCTCATCCAATGTACTGTTTCTAATGGAATATACTTGAGTAATTACAGGCGAATGTCTGTATAGAGGAACAATATCATTACGGTGAACGATTCAGAAGTTTAGTCCATAAATCAATTAAAAGTTTCCATTTCTAATTGCGAACATTTTCCTCCTCATTTTCCTCTTACAGAGCAAAACGAGTGTAGCTGCCAACGAAATATGGAGTTGAATCAGACCATCCTACTGTAGAGAATCTGAATAGTAGTGAATTTTTGGTCTCTTGGGAGGAGCAGCCAAATTTATGCAAATACACAAAACCGTGATTAATTCACATCGAAGCTTGGCTGGCTGGCTGGAGAGGATGGGAGAATTTCGGCATGATTGCTTTCTGTTGGATGGACCATGGAGATAAAGTGGCCTTTCACATCATGGTTCAAATAAATTATCAAAAGGTTATTGATAATCAGATGCAGACTAGAACGACGATATGGGATCGACTTAGGTGGTCCGACGAAGGCCGTTTAATTGATATCAGTTACCCAATGTCCCCGATACATGGTCACATTGAACGTACCGCTGGGAAAGGGTGATTGAAAGACCGAAACACACCCTGGCCGGTGTCAATTTATGGCGCTGTCTTGTGGTGGGTGCAAGGATTATAGACTCGTAATTGACTGGTTCTAAATGTGAATAGTTTGAATAAAACTTCAATCATTTAAAATTTACTACTACCCCCCTTCGTTCTCTTCTTCATCCTCGGGCCAGAATGTCATCCTTTGTCAGCAATGGCAAAGTCTGTAAAACTGGTCCCCATCATGAGACAGAGCCATATTTACATTGTGGCGGGCATCGCTTTGAATGGGGTTCAATTCACCTCTCGTCTCGCCTCGATTCCGCACTCTGTGTGTGTGTCTCTCTCTATTTATCAGTCCATAAACTAAACATGGAATGGAGAGCGTGTACATGTGGAAAATAAAAGATCACTTAAGGGTGTCTGGTGTATTGTTTGTGTTCTGATGCTGTGATTTATTGCCATTTAATTTTACGTTTACGTAAGCCCTCCTTTCTGCTTTTCATGTGTTCATTCAGAAAATTTCACTGTGTGTAGTGTGTAGAGAGCCAATCGATCGATTCAGGGCCTGCCCGGCTACATTGTACATTGTATTGTGCCCGGCCTCGGTTAATTGTCGATGGGCTCAGCAGGATTCGCAAATTTTGCTCCATGTTGTCGTCGTCAGTGAATAATTTTTATATTCGCATCGATTGGCAAAGTTTTTGTTACCGTTTTGTTTAGTGAACGAATTATCGGCATATGGGGACAATTAAAAAGATATTTATTTGTAGGGTTGTCGGGACAGGAAATGGAGCAATCCATTCGAGCATTGGCTTGTTCCTCTGTCTGCTGAGGCAATTAAAATCGAAGCACCACTGCGACAAAATGAATTGACTATGGGTGGACATTAGGACTTGACTTTGAGCAGGATTTTTGTTTTTGGAAGGATTGATGGGTCTTATTTGATGGTATTCTGATTTTCTGGAATTTCAATTAATAGTTGTTTTTGTTATAATTTCAATTTGAATAATTAAATTACAATTTTTGAGTAACGATTGCTTTAAAATATTTATAGAAAGAAATATGATTAGAAATTTAATATATTTGTCATATACAATTTATATCTAATAGAAAAAGCGAAATGCTTTTATACAGAATCACTTTATTATATCAAAAAGGTGAATTGATTATTTTCTATACTTTTATTTAGAATTGAATTTAAAAATGTGATTTATTCATGAGTAAGTCAAGGTTCTGATGACATGCAGATTCGGAGACATTCATTGTGTTGTTTTCAATTATGTAGAAAATCGAAATAAATCATAATAAATTGTGTGCTTATTTTCAGCTGGGGCTTGTTCTATGATAATGAGACCAATGTCTGTTTATCCTGTATTTATGGTTACGAACGACAAGGAGGTCTCCTCTGAATTTCCATTGGAATTGAATCTGCATACAAATGGCTCTCTGTGTGATTCAGTGAGTAAATCAAGTTCAATGTTATTTTGCGAATCCAATCGGAATACAATTATCGTTACCGGATTTAAAATTCATTCCTCAGTTTGTTAATTTTGATATTATTGTTAAAAAGTTGTTGTCGTCGTCGTCGTCTTTCCCCACGCATGATCCCAGCTCTGATTCAGCTCCGCAGCAATCCCCTGGCTGCTGGCTGACTCGTTCTGTGTTTGTGTATCGGAATGAGTTAAATGGTTAACAATGACTCACGTTTTTATGTTTTTATGAACCATGTACATATTTAAATTTCGTTATGACACGACTCGGTCATGAATATTAAGATTTCCAGTGAATTGCGACTCAACCAACCCAGACACAGGACTCCATGACACGGGGCGACACTCATCCACCGGATCACCACCCATTTTCAAAATTAAAATTCGGCTCTGTTCGATATTCCACGAGTACAAGAATCTTTGTTGTTGAAATTTTAATTGAGGTAAGGATGTAATTTCCATCGCAGACATTGTTTTCGAGTCAATTGAAGTAGGGCAAAGGGTGGAGGAAAGTAAGAAGGGGAGCTCTTTAAATATCGAGAATGATTATTAAAAGACCGCTTTCAAGTCATCGCCAAAGAGACAATGACGAAACTTGGGGCTCGTTGTTGCTGTTTAATTAGAACAGAACCAGCTCGGTTTGTGTTACTTCGCTCAGATAAGGATATTGTATCTATTGTCCTAATTTATTTGAACTGAAGCATTATAACTTTGAGCTAATTTTGTATTAAATTTTTCTTTAATAGTTATTTATAAAACAAGGTCGATAGTATAAGGCATTATTAAACACTATGGTGCCTTTAAGAAGCCCCGTGTGTTTAATTATGCTTATCGATCGTCGTTTTTCTTACAAACATTTATGCATTTTAAAACAAAAAATAATACAAAATCTTAATTTTTTTTTTAAATTTTTATAGAATTATATGTTGCTCTGTTCCACACTCTATACATTTGTTGCTCAATGCGTTTTCTTTTGACCATTTTAAGATTCAGTTGAGATGTATTTATATCTAACAAAATACTTTAAAATATTTTTTTCTTAAATAATTAAATAATTAAAATGAATAATTAGCCTTTCCTTATTTTAAAAATAAATACATTTAAGCTCTAATATTGTTCGTTTGGCTTTAAACTAAAAATGGAATTTGAATTAAAAACAAAATAAACAGGAAGCATTAACTTTATTAATTAGATAAGGTAGAAGAGGACTAAACTTGCATTTGGCTAAATGGTAGTTGTCTTCTTCAGTTAATTAAATTTGATTGAGTTGGAGTAGGACTTGGGAGACCAATCGACATTCGACAATTTTGGGGGTAGTCAGGCGTAAATGTATAATAATTAATTTGATAAATTTTTGTTATCAATGGTTTGTGTGTTGTTATGGAGAAGAAGAAGAAGGAGGAGGAGAGAGATGAGGCCGATGTAAGTGTTTTGGTAGAAAGCACTTGAGAGAGTTTTATTCTATGGGAGGACGACGTAAACAAAAGGCTTGACACAATCTCAGATGAAGTGGAATATAATGAAATGTAGAGAAAAACTTGACAACAAAATGGTTATCAATTTAATGGAAAGTGAAAAATTCAATTTATATAAAAGTTTTGCGTTTGTCTCCCTCCCTGGGAGGACAGTAATACTAGTAGTAGTAGTAGTCTCTCCAGAATCAAGAGTGTGCGACTGGAGGCGTCTAGTCTGAATGAGAAAGTGAGGGAAAAGTCCTTACATTGTGAAATGTCTACGTCATTAAGCACGTAAAAAGTCTCGAGCGTAATTGACGGGGTGTCGACTGAATGCCCTAATCAGTAATTTTATTACGTTCAATTAAAACTTATCAGCGGACTGGAGGCACAATAAACCGACCAAGCAACCCCTCATTACTCTGTGTGCTCAGTTTCGGGATAATGCGAGCTGCCGAATGAATGGAAATCCCATGTCCAAACACGGCGAGCACGCGTTGCACATGCGAGATTAGACATGTCCCCGCAGTTAGTCTTGCCTTGGCTGGACATAATCATGTTTTCGTTTGTGTTTTTTTCGGCAATGCAAGTTCAAATCAAATTGAATCCCATGATTTAATTTACAATAGTCGACTTTTTGCAACAATTCGGTTTGTTTTGCAAAAAATGTCATAAGAACTTGGTTAAACATTATTAACGGACCCTTATTTTGTCAAAGAACATGTGTCGTCCTTATCGGTCAGTTTTGACTTAGCCGCTGATTAGAAGTAATAACATTTTTATCAATTCGTTAGGCAGAGAAATCATGCAAACATTTATCTTGCATTTTTTTCTTTATTTCATTTCTTGTTTAAGTTAAATAATGGAATTAGATATGTTGCTTTATTTGAAATGTTTGGTAGGGGACTTTTTTGTTTCAAATTCATTTACAGTGTATTTCCATAATATTTATAATAGAGATAACAGAAAAAGGCATATCTTTAATTATCAGTCAACGTCTAAATAATTCAAACTGATTTCAATAGACAGAGTTTAATGTAGCTTTTCCACATGAAACTCATCTCTGTAACTGTATAATTTATTATCTGAAAGTGCAAAATGATGTAAAGTTTGAAATTTAAGCCTATATATCGGATAATCTGTTGCTTTGAATATTTCAAAATAAAATTCTTTACTTTAAATGATACGATCAAAATTGAAAGGATTTATTTTTGAAATTCTCAATTTGATGTTCTAAGTATTATTCAAATAAGACACATGTACAAGTTGAAATGAATATGATAATCCTTCTAAAAGTATGTAATAAAAACAATTTCATTCAAATTCCCTCGTTATTCATTCATTAGAATTAAATGTGTCTGTCTTGTGTTTATTTCCCAGTCCTTTATTCTGGAACTGGCCACTGCTGACTAAGGGCACGAGACCGTAGACATTCTTGAATTCTCATTAAAATTTAATTTATTTTGGAGACGACCGACGACTCTTGTATTTGCAACTCTTTTGAATTGAACAGATTTAATATCCTTTTGGGGGCTATTCTTTCATAGAGTGTTTTCGGAATATAAATTGCGAGATAAGAAGAGGAATAATAAAAAATGTATTCAAATGTGTGTAAAGCAGTGGATTAGTGTGAGACATAAGGCAAACATGATTAAAATCAGAGAGGGGTTTGCGACGAAAATTGAAAGAAAGAAGGGGCGTTAGTGCAGACTTACTGATTTACCATTTCCCTATTTGCATCCTAATCGGTCTTAGGAGAACGGTTGTGCAAAAGATTTTGCAACTTTTCGATTAGGGTACCAACTGTTTTTGGGAGGAATCTTTAAATTTTGCCGAATTTGGATAACTTTAAACTGAAACTGACTTCCTTTGTAGATTTCTTTGAAGATTTTCCAAAAAGGTTTACTTTGAAACGCCTGTCTATCATTCAATAGCTCGACCCTTGTCATTAACACGTACGGGAAGCATAGCCCAAAAATATCTCTTGTCGATTTGCCACAATTTGTGCCCAGATTTTAAGAGCCACAATGTCTCTTTGGTTTGGAACTGTCTCCATTTTGGCATATGAATTCATAATTAAGTTCATACAAATGCCCAGAGATTACCGAAATGACTTGTCTCTCTGTCTTGTCTTATCGTATTGTCAGCGCTAAGGCGGATAAATCAAATCATTTAGCTTTCATCACTTTCCTTGTTTGCCGTCAGTTATCCATCCTCGACAGAGCCCAGCTGAACGCTCATATCTCTCTGCTCCAAAGGCCAGACCACATGCTTATGATTCCTGTTTCATTATTCATACAATTTCCTCCATATAAATTAGTTATTTTTCTCATTTTGTCACTCTATCTATTCAGGCCCATCTAATCCTTTTTTTATACCAGTGAACGGGAAATGATGCCCGCTTATCTTTATTTTTAGTTTAGGGAAATTTAATTTGTCAGTAAAAGCGACGCACAAAATAGACACTGGCCAATAAATTGGCAATCTACTTATGTAAACGGCCACGATAAAAACTGACCGTTTGCATTAATATTTGACCATGTGCCCGAATTGGTTATCAAAATTCTGAAACATTATTCGCTTTCAACATTTTTACACACAGTTAAATGCGGAAAAATGTTCCAGTTTTTGTATAAGGATTATCTGAACTGTTGTGCATAATTTAAAATAAAACCTATTTCAATCTTTTGATTTTAAATTGACAGTTTCAACTTATAATTCTATGAAAAAGGATCAAACAAAAAGGCTTATGTATATATTCTGTTATAACTGAAGTATCGATGAACAATATATTTTAAAGTGAAAAATGGATTGACATGAATCTGTATTTTATTTTATAAAAGTATTCTGATTCAGTTTGTTCTCATATCCTTAATTTGTTTTTTATTTGAAAACTTTATCAATTCACATTAATTAATGTATTATATTTTCCTGCCAGCATTTATTTCCCAACTTTGAACACGTTGATGTATTATTTTATCAAGTTCATCAACTTTAATAACAGATTTAACAATTCATATAGGATTTCATATGTAGTAATTACATCTAAATTAATTAATTCAGGCGCCGACCTTTTCGCCTCCGGGCGGCCATGTATAAAGGTCATATCAAAACTTATTTTTATTGTACTTTTGTACGTGATTACCTAAAAGTAAATACAATAAACAGCTGGTTCACATGACACTCGTACAATATAATCAATTAATGTGATATGATAATTATTAGAACAAATGTGATATGTTGATTAGCTAGTTTTTGATTATAGGTTGATATGAGGTAATATCAAATCTATTAACGGAGTGAAGCAAGTATGCCCACTATCTCCACTCTTATACGTTTCAACATTAGACGAAGTTATAAATAAAAATCAACATCAACGCCGAGAAGAACCTCCAGCCTATTCTTCTCGATGGTTTGCAATCGACTTGATGCACTTAAATGTGCAGATGATATCGTACTGCTGTCCCACACCGCCCAAGAAATAAAAGAAAAACTAGCCGATTTACAGAAATACGCAGGAGAAGTGGGCCTCACTTAACCAAAATGATTAGAATAAAATCTCCCAACACTGAGGACTTTGAAATCGGAAACATCGTTATTGAAGAAGTAAATAGCTTTTATGAATTGGGCAGCATACTATCAACCGATGGCGGAGCCGCTGATGATATAAGCAGCAGAATCGCTATTGTTGGAGGAGCGTTTAGTAGCATGTGGCACGTTTGAAAACCATCTTAGCTATCAAGAAATTTCAAAATAAAGATCGATTCTTCTCTATGGCTCGTTCAACATATACATGAATAAGATACAGGTCTTCATTAACAAATGTCTTAGGATTATTTTTAAAGTATTCTATCGCAACAGAATACGAAATAAACGACGCGCGCCACCTAGAAAGGCAGCAAGTTAAATTCATACAAAAAAAAAACAGCTTGCCTTGTTTGAAACTCACTTTCAACCTTTCTTTCAAACTCTGTTTTAAACTAACTGTTTTAAATATATTGTGTCTGGAAATTACCAAATTGAGACGTTCGCTATCTTGCATTAGTATTGGTTTTGTTCTTTCTACAGGGTTGACTTGTGGGGACTTAAGGGAGAAGATCCTATGGATAACCTAATAAAGAGGAAGAAGTGGCTCTTCAAAGGACATCCACTCAGGTGAACAAACAGCACAGCAAGACAGGATCTAGACTGGACGCCGCAAGGAAACAGAAGTTTTGGATTCCCGAAATTAACTTGGAGAAGGGCAATCGAGGGCGATCTTCAAGGTTATGGTAGGAGTTGAAGAGAAATCAAATCTATGTCAATCGATAGGGTACGATGAAGAGGTTTAATCAACGCCCTATGTTCCTTAGAGGAATGATAAAGTATCGAAAAAATGAGGGTTTGCCTTTCTTTTTTTAAAGGAGTTTGTATTTAATAAATATTTCTTGGTTTTAAATTACAAAATTATTTCGGTTTGAATATTAGTACAACAATCCCATATTTGTTACACTTTATTGCGTAATTATATGGCAATTAGTAGAGAGACTGTTATGATTAAATTCAAAACATTTACCGGGCATCATAAGCTGTTATTAATGCTGAGAAATTCATCCGACATGTGAAAACTCACCTGAAAATAGAGAGAGAGAGAAAAAAAAAGTGAGAACAAGCTTAAAACTTTGGAAAATGTTTTCGAAAATTGGTGTACTGTGTGCTTCGATGTGGTGTGTAATTATATACTAATAAATATGGAAGTATATGCGATTACTTTGTAGGATGTGGTGTGAATTTGCTAATCAGTGACACCCATGTAGTACGCATAATGTATTTATTTAGGATCTTTAATTAATATTGGTGCCGATTAATTAAAATTAATTACCGTTCGATGGTTCCAGCTAATACACATTATACGTGTATTTATGAAAGTGGTATGGTCCCTGTGTGCCCTGTACGAGAGTACATGCAGTCTACATAAAGTGTACCCATTATACTGTTATACATGTGAACATATATGTGTTTAATGCGGCATTATCCGATTTGCAATTTACGGCTATAAAACCAATGCCATTTATACGTAAATGTGAAATTGGTGCGCATCGAGCACTGATTAGAATTTCCCAGTTTTCGGGCCATAAAGTGGATTAAATTTGCAACAGGAAATTGCTTAAATTTGACCGATCGTTTGAATGGTCAATAAATGTGCCATTTTCAATTGGAATTTTGATGGATTTAGGTGTAAATGAAAATGTAATAGATTCTATTTAGATAAGTCAGTTGTTGTCAAGTCATTTGGAGCAAAAGTTTGCACTATGCAAGCAACACGTGAAAGGTGTATGCATATATTTTGCAGTAGTAGTTTTAAACTATTTTGCAAGTGAGAGATCAAATTGACAACTTTATACAAAGATTTATTCTGGTGGTGTTTCATATGGGTTATACGGAATTTATTTACGGTTTTTTATGCTCAAGTCGCAAGTGATATGCAGAAAAATTTGATTTACTAATGGGGATATTATAGGGAAAGTTATTAGAAAAGTTTTCCCATTATTATTTGTAATGGAAATATGGAGAGAGTTCGATATCCAAGATCAGTAGTCAAGTGGAAAGTTCTATGAATGAGATTTCCATGCAATTTGCACTCTCATCTTCTTTCAGACAGTTTTGGTTAGTTGTTTTTGCCTCCCGGATTGTAGGGGTTGAAATGGAGTAAAAGAAGAAGAAGTCGAAGTTGAAGAAGGGTGACGTTTGTGGCAATGCGAAAATCAAGTATTTAGTAATGATTTCTAATTAACTTTGGAACTGTCGCCTGATATAAAGCACCACTGCCAAAGTCGTAATCCTTTAACCAACTGTGACAAAAATCGAAAAATATATCTCAATCGATCTTGGCAAGGGAACGGCACTTTGTACCAGTCGCAGGACCAAGAAGATTTATTACTCTGGACAAATCCCATATTCCGGAACGAATTTGATGGTGTGCGGAGACCAACAACAAAGCCCATTTAAACCAAAAGTAATAATGCGATTTGGAAAGACTGATGTGATATTAATAAATTGAACCGAAATTAATTTAAGGGGTTTTGGACAGTGTTTCTCAAAGTTTACTTTTTTTTAATGGCATTGATTTAAAAGGAAAAGACTGTTTAAGAAAGAAACGGTTTTAAATATAATCTGAACTAATTAGATTTAGTTGGAAAATGTTAATCCTCATAAACAATATTAATTGAAAAAGGAATTAGTATCATTATCTCATAAACTTTTAATCTTAATGGGTTTATCGCCCACATGGAAGTAGAGTATTAAATGTCAGAGATTATTTTTATACAAATTTAACTGTTTAATAAGAAATTAATTGAAAGCATTTGTGTTTTTAATTGAATGAAATACTTAAGTAGAACATTAACGGAAATTGTTGTTATTAATTATTAAATTTCATTCAAGGAAATCATAATGCTAAAAATATCATAATTGTCTTTTTACTTTAATAAATTTGAAATGAATATTTTATTAAAAAGATAATGAAAATATTTTCTCAAATATATTTTAAACAAAAAACTTGATAGGGAATTTCTCTTTGAGAATCCTTGATGGGATTTGAGTCGTTCACATAATATGGCAGAAATTGGAGAAGTTGTGAAACTTTAGTGATGGGTTAATAACCCCTTTCTCCACGGTAAGACCTTGCAAATTGATTTGTTGCGTTATTCATAAAGACGGATCATTTTCAAAATATTTTCTGTCCTCGATAACGCGTTATTGTGCGTGAAAATAGGGGAAATTAGAGAAGGAAAGTGCGAGTGTGAATTGGAACTAATTCGTGGTAATTAAACGCAATTGGGGACTGGATTTGCATTGTTGTTTATGGGAAAGGAATGAAATTCGGGATGGATCGAATTTATTTTAATAGAAAGTGCTGGATTTCCAATTAATTTTTTCCCTCACCCGCATTCGGGGTGGAATGCTGGGCTCGTTCGTATTTAGAGGAATTCTTTTTTTTTCGTTCTGTATTCCAATAGCTCTCTCACTGTGAATTGCGAAATTCATTTTGAAAGGAATTCCCTGTCCACCAACCACCAGCACCAGTTCTCAACCCTTTTCTATAGGTTGATGGGGTATCTATCATCGATGAATGATATAGAATAAAATTCGATTTAACCCTCTTTAAATGCACACTGGTGAAACGTAAAAATTCACATGTGTAGGTCTTTGAATACTACGATTTGGAATTGAAAAAATGTGCAAAGAAATATATCATTCAATCATAATCAGCTATACATATTTCTGGGGGTGGTGGTGGTGTTTTCCCAGCTACCCTACACTCTTTCTAAATATATGTGCGGAGGATCGGTGACAGTAATATATCATTTCGTTCGCACTCGGATTGCTGCAAATCATTCAAGGCTGCTCCGGAATAGAAATTGGCAAAATAAATTGAATTGATTTGGGTCGAGTGAATAGAAAAAGTCGTCGTTCCTTTTTAAATGCGAATTAAATGTCGATTGACTTTGATAATGTTTTCGCACTCGGCTCTCTCTCGGTTCTATTAAAAGGGACGATGACGACGGCGGTGACGCGAGGTGTGTGGCAAAGGGAAGAGGTTGCGACCGATAAATAGAATCTGACAAAGAGAGAGAAGGAGAGCGGGATGATGCTGGGAAAAACTTGAATGTCGTTCGATCATAATCACCAGCACCACCTATACACGGGACCTAATCCTTTATCCTTGTGGCTGACGGTCATTATGAGTGTGGAATTGGGACGGGAAATGGTGTCCGCTTTAATTTTCGCATTCCTCGTGTAGAAGAAGAATTGTCAAGGAAAACGGACCACCCCTGCCTTGATAATACTTTCGGATAGGGACTGTGATAAGGCCATGATTAAATGACCGAATTGGAGGAAAGTTTAGAGGAGAAAGAGAGAGTGGGAATTGTGTCCGATAAAAGTTATTAACGAATTCACCGATAACTGATGGTGATGATGATGACTTTTTGAGTTCCGTAGGGAATTCAGAACCCTTTTCCTCCTCATTCTACTCCTCTGCTTCATAACCTATACACCAGTTCTATCGATTCGAAATGACTCTGATGGGACTGTAATTTGGGCAGAGAGCAATGAAAAGTGCCGATTCACGAAAAATGTCATTATTCAGGCCGCAAATTTAAATTTATCCAGCAGTCTCCTTCCTCTTGTCCAACACCAGAACGGAAATTAATTAGTCAACAGAAATTTCATAATTTGAATCAAATTTATGGTTTCAATTTAAATCCTCCCTTAGCAGCACAGTACAGCACCACAACATCATCAGCACAAACACAGTCATGTATATTTTATTTATGTATAGTTACTCATCTAAATGAAATAATTTCCTATTAATAGGCAAACCATTTTCGGGGGCCCATCAGTGGGAAGGAGAGAAGGGGCCGGATAGAAGTCGGACATGAGAAAAAGTTTGGATTATAATGATGATTATGCCTAAAATTAAGAAAGGAATGTAATCTAGTTTCGATTGAACGAGGAGGAGGACGACGACGACTACGATGTATAGCTCAACTGTATGGCCTCACAGTGAGAGACAGAATATTGTCCGGATGCGTGTGCTTGTGTGTGGAGTTCTCTTCGGGACAGGGAAAGAGGAGGCCGAAGCAGCAGAAATTGTAATTTCGGAAATTAATTCACGTTCTTGCTTTTCATGGAATGGAAAGGAAAAAGCAGTACTAATAATAATTTATATCCTATAATTTTAATATGAATAGGATAAGCATAAAATGGAATAAGTTCAATGAATGGTCTATTCAGGAGCAGAAATTATGGCACATTATCCTTTCATTGCAATCGTGCGTGTGATGATAATGAATACGACGAGTTGAGTCGAGGTGAGGTGGACAGTGTATTTATCTGGGAATTATTCCTGACTTTTCCAACCCCTTTTCCTGTTCCTGAAATCAAGTAAATTTTCGGCTCAAGACAATTTTCCTTGCCTACCTGATTCCCATTGTCATTTTGACAGGTTTAGGCCAATTTCACCTCTTTCAAATGTTCATTTCCCTCCCAGTTCCTCTCTACTGTCTTCTTGTACACTTCCTGGGCAACGCCTTTGAATCTGGGTTGATTAAACCCAATTCATATTTTAATGGTTTCAATATCAAAATTTCCAGCTGGTGTCTGCATTAAATTGTTGCTGTAACAATATTGAAATTTGATCGCTTCCTTGAACTTGACTTCTGTCTAACCGTCATCAGTGTAGAGAGTGCAGTATGTAGAACCAGGATATGGTGAGCCGAGTTGAAACACACTTGAAACACGATAGGTCTGCTGGTATAAAGTACTTGAGAATTTTTCGGGGAAGCCGTGCAAATGCAATTTGGGTAATTTGACTGCATACAGCTAATTATATGAGGACGTCCGTTGACCGAGTTCATTAGCCCGAATTGTAGAGTGTCATCCCTGCCTATCTGTAGTCTCTGTTCAGTCACTGACATTGGGATTCATCCGCTTTTGATTTAGCCGCTAAATTTCAGGGCAAATAAAAATGGAATCTGCCGGACATCAAAGGGCGCAATCTATTAATTAATTATCAAAATGATTTCAGTCTCCCTCGGCCCCGACCTACCATTCTGTGGAAAAAGTTTCCACTGACTGGCGCACATCAATAAACGGCAGCCCTGTACAACCTTACCGCAAAGGTTGTATACAAAGAGATTGGCTGTTGGGGTTGAATCTGAATTTTAATTTATTAATTCTACAACATCCATTAACGGTAATAGCGATAGAGAACGGGAGAGACAAGGGGTGGACTTTAAAGATCCCAAGATACACGAACTGTTTAGGTAAAATGTTCACATCATCCAGGAGTAATTAAATTAAGGGACACATGGGCCTGGAACGAGCATCCCCTAACCAGAAAGCCCTACTAACTACAGGTCCTCTCCACTCTCTTCAAATGTATACCGTTCAGATGTCGATTCAATTAAAGGGAAATTTAAAATTTCCATTTGCAATTAGGGAACGGCCAGCTCTCTGGTGTTTGTTGTTCTTGGGGTTTTGAGACCAAAAATCGAATTGCCTTCTCCATCAGAATTAGAATTACCACCGTATCCTGGCACATCTGGTCAAATGCTCTCCCAGTCGTCTTTGCTTGAAAAGTGATCTGAAACTAATATCATTTGCCATTGGGTTTGCAGTAAAATTGTCGAAATGTCGATGTTGCTGGAAATTCGGAGAGATGCCGAGAATGATAATAATTTTCTGAACGATCCCGAGGAAAGTGGGTCAGTTGAACAATAAAATTCCGTTTCATTTGCGTTTTTGTATTGTATTTAAGGATGACCGGATGGGTGATTCAGTGGAAATGTATGTATATTGTTCTGTACGTTTCTCCGTTTTATATCAGAGTTCCCTTCTTACATTCCACCTTTATACACCACTTTCAAAGTTTTCAATCGATTTCTGTAATTTATTTATAACGGACAGTTGTAATAAAATGTCTGTAATTAATCTAATTCAATTCAGGAACCATTGTGTATCGATTTACCATTAATCCTGGGACACGGCCCAGAGAAAGTTCTTTGCCACGTCTCGGAATTTGGGACAGTCGCATAAATTTTGCAAGAATGCTCTACCAAGTACATTAAATTGTTTCAATTCCATCTTTTGTAAATGGAGCAGTAGATTCTTCAAGTAGCCAAGAGGATGGAATCAAAAGTTCGAAACTATACAACGAGTTCCTTTATTATGAGTTTACTGTTTAATTAAATTGTATATTTCAAAAGGAGGAATCTCAATCCGTCAAGATTGTTGGTGAAAACATATATTATTTATTAAATAAACACTTAATTGTCCAAAAAGAAGTCTCAGCCCGTTGGTTGACATTTAGACTTCCCATGTGACTTACAGAAATTGAAAGGGAAATTTATTTATTTAATTTTTGTACAATTACAGAAAATGTTATATGATTCATTGTTTTAGAAGAGGAATAAAGTTATATTTTAAGTATTTTATTTCTGGTTTGTAATGAATTATTTAGGTTTTTGATATAGATGTTCAAATGGTCATTAAACAACTTCGAAAATTCTTATTTAAAATTCAAGATTTTGTCTAATTTCTTTTATACATTTAGTAAATTTCGAAAGATGAAGATTAAAATGTGGCTTCTAGTATTTGCCAAATAAATCAGTGATAAAATAGATTGGAAAACTTTCTATAAAGCCCTTGAAGATCTGATTGTGCAAATCCTTGTTTAAATTTCTGTATTTTGGCCAGCAATTGAACCGTACAGATGAGCGCAGTTAAAGGTTTCTGTAGCAATTCCGTTGAAACACACAATGGCGTAAAAATACTTGTAACAAAACCCTTTGAATAATTCATTTGATAGAGTCGTGTCATGACTGGAAACACCGAAATATGATAACACTGACACGGAGAGTCTATTTATCCAGGAGTGATGCAATTTTTATCCCCATTGTCTCGAGTTGATGTCAGATTTGTGGGTATTATTGAGGGTGGTGGTGCAAAGCTGACACGATGTTTCGCTGGCCGGATTTAAGAGTTGTTTTCTCTCTGGGTGCTCAAACTTTTGGCTAGATTTAGACACACACACATACAAAAACTGCACCAGGGCTTAAAACCGGTTCATGGAATTCACATGGAATAAATGCATGTTTTATGGATGCGAATTGAGCAGCTGTGTCGCAATTGTCTGTGGAAATAATCAATGAGCACTATCAGCTCCTTGTTGCATAAACACTGTCTTTGTTGTCATCGTTGCTTAATCCTGGGTAAATTGATCCCTGGTGTTCTCCACTTTCAGTGTGATCCTCTGGCGGTGTCCAATTTCGGGCATTCCTTGCCGTGCTCATTTTGACCTGCTTAGGGCAGTGCTCTCTCTTGGTCTCGTCGGGTGTATCCCTTACAATTTGTCATCTGCTAAGCCGATTGCGAAATAAGAGCAGTGGAGAAAAAAGGTGATTTTGCTCCTTGTATATATCGGGTACAAATTGCCCGTTAGCCTGTTTTTCGGAAGCATCAGAGATAAAAACACAAACATTCCTATACACGTGTGTTTGCTCGGCCTTTGTTGTTTCTTTTGCTCTTATTATTTTATCCAACAACACAAGAAGAACAACTACAATCATTATTATTATGTATTAATATCCAGTGTCACATAAGTAATTCAACGACTTTATGTAAATCGATATGGCAAAACAGAGCAACAAACGACGAATCAATATGTCGTGTATTTACCTGTCAGCCCAGCAGGGCCAGGAGGAGGAAAGTCATTCTTTTATTCATGTACTCGTAGATATATGTATGATATACACAAAGAAAAGAATACACCAGTTTATGTGTGTTTAGCGAAATGATGAGACGAAGAAGCTCAATTTCAACAAAGGCAGGCGGAATATGAAATCAATAAGCCGTAATAAGCCTATTCGGTCGTTTAAGAAATTCAAAGGGACCAAGGAAGGCAGAAATTGTCATTTGCTACTTCCAATTTTTTGTACCTCGAATTTCGACGAAATGGGCAAGTAAATGCCATTCCAAAAATATAATAATCTAATTTGTGAGATATTCATTAGAGTTAAAGGATTTTCCGTACCGTACCACACAGAAACGAATTGGAAAGGAAAGAAGAGGTTTATTAATTCATCTTAAATTTTCTTATTTGATGATTTGATTTAAAGAAGCCTTATGTAGGTTGAAACATCAAACAAACTCCTTTTATGATTTATTTTATTCAATCAAATTATTTTCTTTTGAATTGGAACTGTAACACAGTATCCTTGGTAAAATTCTAGGAATAAAAATTAGCTAAATGTTTTGGTGTAAAAAAGTGAAAGTTGGCTAAAGTTCATGGATTTTAGAATATATTTGTTCATAACGAATATTCTTCTTAAATTTAATTTATTCAAATTATTTATTCAAAATATCAGGGGTTTCTTTGAAAGTGTGAATACGGTTTTTTGTTCTGAATTATATACTGAACCTTGAACTTTATGTTGACAAATTATCAACAAACACCATTGAATATTATATAAAGGATGTTCCAAAATTGACGCAACATTTGAATTGGCTATAATATATTTTAAGCTTTTAATTTGTTAAGGGAATCTTTAAGTACATTAGTTAGCATTTTGTATGGAATAAAGCATTGGGCAAATAGTCTCCAGGATAATGCTTGTAGGATCATTTCCTATTTATGAAATTTGTGAAGAGTTATTGGCACATTGGTCGTCATATATCCATGATAAGTTTTAAGGTTTTGTATCGACTATAAAGAATTAGAAGAGACCTTATATATCACGTAGTTTGAAAAAGGTGAAGGTGTTAAAACCAAAGATATTGATGCCTAATTGTGATTTACTCTTTAAAAAATAATATGCTCAGACCTATACTGCCCTAATGTGCATTGATAAATAGTGGGTTTAATTGAATTTTTGACCTATCCTATCTCTTTGTTCTTCCAGGCCATTTAATGAGTTGTTCATCATCATATTGAAATACTGTATCGATAGCAATAAGTTAGTTTAAAAAAAATATTTCCCACTACATTCCAATAAGAAAATTGTGTAGTCTCAACGTCAATCAAGGGGTGACTATTTGTTTTCCGTGAACAGCTAGTAATTTTAATTTAAGCTGGTTTTGCGCCTAACCTACCATATACAAGTACCATGCTCATTAAATGCTTCTTTGCGGTGGTTTTGTGGCTTGTATAGCTGGGAATGTTCTTTTTTAAATTAAAAGTGTTACAAATCAATCTATAATTTTAGCCCAATAACTCTATAAATTGACAGAACCTGGACGCTATTTGCCCGATGTGTTATATAGTACCATACAATACTTAAACTGGTGGATTTTAAGCTTGGATTTATTTTGCAATAGATTTTTAACTCTCTATTTTAGCTAATTCAAAAGTTTTGGGACACCCTATATATTCCATAAATGGTGGTTATGTCAATATAATTTATTTAATTATTGTATTATTAACTCTTTGTAATAACGGTCAGATTTAATGACAATACCTAATCGATAGGCTGTTTAAAAAGTGAAAATGTAAATAAATATTTCTTGTGCATAACAAACACTATAACAAGGCAGGTCCTAAAGTTTTATTGAAGACTTGGCCATAATTCTACGAAAAGCTTGGTCGTTAGTGCTGGGTAATGGCTGGTGGTCCCTTTTATAGCGCCCTTTTAATTATTGCCGGTGTCAAGAGCCCGAAATAACGTTGATCCGAAACTAATGCCACCTTTTCAGAGTTAAACAAACGACTGGAGCGTCGGTCGGTCGCTGGCCATCCCCTTCGTAATGCTGCGTTGTTTTGGGGGGCAACATTTGCAGCAGGTAAACTGTTATTACGGTTTATTATTATTGCCGGTTGGCGTTTGCAACCCGTTTAGAAGTAACGATGATTGAGATACATGTGTGTGGCTGGACTGGGGTTTGATGTGGTGGAGGTAGGGAGGTGTAAAAGAGTGAGGGTTAATGCGAGAGCGAATGATTTATGGGGTCATATATTATGGAAATCATTTCTATGTGTATCCGAGTCGAGTTGAGGTCATTAGGACCAGGGGAGAGCCAATTTGGCGAGGACAAAGAGAACGACCGAAATCGAGTTGAAAGAGAGCTCGCTACAAAACTCTGGACGAGAATAAATTTGCGCACAACATTGTATTTAGTTGTGTAATTTAAATTAAACCGAGTTTAAATATAATTCACAATGTCCACGACTGGCTGTGTGGGGGGAGGGGAGTGAAAAGTTTTCTGGATTGCTCTTTTTCGTCCTCCTAGTTATAAAATATTGAAATAAATTGTGTTGTACAAAAATTGCAAGTTTTAACTGAACAAATGGCATAAAACCTGGAAAATACACACAATTACTTTTTACTTTCTTAGCAGCAAAAAGACTGGAGAAAAAAATTGCACAATTTATTTATTGTGCGAGTCTGTAATTCTGGGCAATATAAAGTGCAATAAAGTCAGCAACAACGGAGACGGCTGCTGTGGGGGATGTGTGCAACATACCGACTTTAACCGTACATTAGGGAGGTCGCACATGGATCTGGAGCTATATGTGTGTTTGTGGATTTTAAAATTCTGCACACAGTTCGGTTGTGTGCAGAAAGTTTATTAAACGGTGGGCATTATTAAATCTTTTTGTTAGATCCAGACAAATGTTGGGCAAAGTTGAGAAAATTAAGGTAAATTGCACCGCCGCAAACTGGGGAGGGAGTTTTGACGGTGGTTGCAAAATTGTTCTGGAAACCTTCAAGAACCAAACAAAATTATATATATAAATATTCTATATTTAGAGAAAAAGAACCCCTTCGACACAAACAACAAGACGGTTACGGTTTCTTTTTCTCGCGGCGCTTCGTGGAATTCACACTTGGTCCGGGGTTAGCATAAATTATGCAGAGCTTTAATAAAAATGAGAATTCCAATATGTATGAGTTATAAATCATGGGGCCCAGAAATAATCGCGAAAATATAATAATTTGATGACATAAATCAAACATTGTGCCCGGGCTGAGGTTGAGCTGTATGCATATAAAAATGTAATGGGAATCCTAAGCCCCGTGACTGAACTGGGAGAGTTGGGCGGGCGGCGTTTTGATGGGGGTGACCAAATTTTGGTTCTCAACTTCCAGAGTTATTTCACCAAAACCAATACAATGGTCATAAATCTTGGTTATGTGGAGCAGCCACAAGCCATGTCCATTGACAGAAATTCAATGAGTTGTGAAGGGGTTTATGGAGCCAATTTTTCGGTTTTGCCATTATGGTGGCAATGTCGGGACTCATACAAATTTATGTCCCAAGTCAACCCTTAACAGTTTAAATGGTGTCTCTTCAAAATTTCGTATTTGATTTTAATAGATATTGATAGGAAGGCGTTCTTATTTTTAATAACGTAATGCCGTTAAATATTTTGATTTTTAATTTATTAGAATTTGAAAATCCCAGACTTCAACGTCCAAAGTCATCAACCCTTAACTGTTCAGTAAGAGTTTATTCAAAATATGGTATTTAGAAGGAATACATTTCATATACATCTAAAGTTAATGTCATTTTGAATATTTAATGCTAATTTTCTATATTACTATTAATTTTTCTTTCCTTTTTTCTAAGGGAAAGTTTGTCCTAAAAAGAAGATTATAACTTTAATAAATTTTCTAAGAACTTTATTAAAGCTGGTATAAAGTGCACAACATTAATTTCCTTTCTAGAGCTTTTTTTCTGAGTAATGCTTATTTTTTTCATAAATTATTTACAGAATTTTGGAAAGCCGCTATTATATGGTATTTCATTTAACGTCCATGTTTGAAAATTCTTGGAATAAGGAAAATCTCAATTATTAGAAGCCTCTTTTAAAACCACATTTTATTGGTTGGTTTCAAATTTCGAAGTCAAAATATTTGCGAACTTTAGAATTAAGGTTAAATTTGTTTAAATGTGGTTATTGGGGCTTGTCAAAAATATTTGTGTTTTGTATTTTAATATTTTAAATTATTCTTTTTAAATTTAAAATTTAAATAAATAAAAGTATTTGCTTTTGTTATCGATAAATTGGAAAAATAAAAGTGTGTTGGTTGTGATGAAAATATCAAAGGAAAGTCTGAATTTTATAAAATATCGATAAACCCCTACCCTGGAACATAGGTGAAATTAAATTTACATATTCTCCTGGCCTGAATATATGTTAGGATGAAAAAAAATAGCAGGGAAGCGTTCAAATTTAAACAAAATTTTATTGGATTAAAATGGTGGATCGTGGCGGTTACCACCACGGTCATCATATTGTGAATAATGGAATGATACAAAAAAGGGGGGAGCTGTGGAGCGGGAAGACATACGAGTATAACGAAAATGAATGACCCTGCATTAGCCATCATCAAAGTTGAATTTCCCGGCTCTAGTCCACCTTCTTCCTGCTCCTCTTCTATTTTTTTTTGTTGCTGCTGCTCCTGGCTTGGAGCTGATACACTTTGTAGTGTTTGGCCATTTGAATGCCAATTTTTTGCGCCTATCCGATCCACTTGGTACTTTGTAATAGTGGTTCTCGTCGAGGGTGCATGAGAGGTTAAATATGGTCGGGTTTCCTGCTCCTGGTCGGTGGTGGGTGGTGGCGGTCATAAATCAAACGCCTGCAATTTCCAAGGTTGTTTCCGAAAATGTTACGATGATGGCTTTCCATAGGCCCTTTTTCACCGTAACTGGTGTACATGGTATTTATTTATCCGTCCATATCCAATATCCAAATTAAAAATGGATATTAAATTGAATGAAAAATTGCTAAGTTTCAATTTGTTTTTCTCTATTTTACATCCCGTTTTTAGAGGAGAAAATATGATGGCGAGGATAACCGTTAATTTTTCAGGAATAAATGATTAATAGGGCCGTTCCCTTTCTGGTTCTTTTGATGGGGATGATGAATTCAGGTAAACCCTGGGCCCATATGCTATTAGATAAATTGGACTAATCTAAAATCTGATTACAAAATTACTTTCCCAATATATCACACAATTTAGTTCTATATCCTTATCGTGTCGTGAATCTAATTTTAAAATTAACAATTAATTTCAGTTTATATACGAGAAATGCTCGGAATTTCACCATATGGCTCGAAAGTGTGTTAATGTCCCATTACACCTACATTTGTATATTTGATTGTTAATTCCTGTGCTTGGAACGCTTTGTTTTAGTGCATACCTGTAATTAAGCGAGCGCGTTTAATGAAATATTCAGGGACCCGAATGCAATTCGTTTGTTGTGAATTGATAGAATTTTAAATAGTCAAACCATGTGATTAAAATTGTAGATGTATATGCATTCGCCGTACGTAAGTACCGCCTCATTAGGAGGTGATTAAATATTAATTCTTAACCTCGAATTAAGTGCAAACTGTCATTAAGCATTTTTAATTTATATCCAGCATTAAATAAAAGTTCCATTTGGAATATTGGATTGTGCAGTGTTTATAGTGTGAGCAGAATATTTTTATTCAAATTATGAAAGTGGTTTAATTTATTATAATCCTGATTGGTATAATTAAAAGAAAGATTATTATGAAGGTTTAACTTAATATCAACTTAATGAATATTTGTCACTTTTGAATGAAATTATAGTTATTTGCATTTCTAATTAATTTAAGTTAATGAAAATTATTTAATAAAATGGTAATCGTTTAATATACTTTTGTATATTTTAAATAGCTTTTAATATACATATAATATTATGTTTGTAAGGATTTTTTATTATAACTTATCAAACATTAAGTTTCATTTTTCAGAAGTATTTTCATTTTACTAATTTATAATTTTTTGAGCGGACTTGTTATTACTTTGTTTTGGTAGTTGATTTAGCGTCTTCACAAAATTAGTTCTAAATCATCGAAGGTTCGAATCCAGTACAAGCAGTGATTTTTTATTTTCCAAATTCTTTTTCCAGTACCACTTATAACAATTAGTTTACTAAATATTTGTCTAATACATTTTCAAAAAATAATATCCTCAGTCTCAATTGTTGAACAAATAGTGTCGTCACAACTGTTTGTTCGAGAGGGAGAGGTTTTCAAAACTGGATGAAATGAACCCAATCGAAGAGATAAACGGGATATTTGTAATGTATCGTTCTAGTAATCTGCTACTATTCAATTAATGGATACAGATGAAATTTATTAATGGAATGGTCATCTTTGTAGTATGTGTTCTGTTTCGGTGGCAAAATTATGTCATTACATAAGATCTATTTAAATTCATTTGCTCATTGTGCTAATCACTTCATAACAAATAAAGAGTAGGTACATTCCGTATTCATATTTGAGAAAATACATTTACAGAAAATTATATTATCGGTCTCTTATCGAGCAAGTCTATCGCCAAATCGTTATTTGTAATTGTTCGATGAACAAGTTTTTAATTAGACTCATAGACAACTGTATCATTAAAAAAACATTTAAATTCGTTGACCTCTTACATAATCATTTGTAAATGGTATTAATGATTGCTATTCACTGGCCAATTGTGAAATATTGGAAAAAGATTAAAAAGAGGCTTTGTTAACTTTGATAACGAAAAGCCAGTTGGTTGTTTTTAATTTTTGAATTAGATATCTTTGACTTGTCATCCACAATATTTGACTGTAGCTTTATAAATATTATTTTGTTAATTATTGTTTCTGGTAACCTTCTTTACATATAAAACGAGTTACTTGCATGAATGAATGGGTTTATGCGCCATTCGTAGACGGTATACATATGCGAAAAATTCGCACACATATGTTAGTAACACTTTGTCGATTCCCTTTTATATTCGTCGAGACGCCTTTGAGCGGATTTTTTTCTCTGTTCACTTTCAAATAAAATCCATGTTGTTGTATCTTTTGTGCTTCCAATTCTAGGACTCTACTTTCCCCGGAGGGACGCTTTCGGGTCGGGTTGCGCGATGAAAGAGGGAGAAAGAGTCTGGAGTGTACAGAGGAGTTGTGTAGTGCCAAGGAACAAGTGTGAAAAGCGCGCGATTCAGAAAAATAAATAACATTCAAATTTTATTTGGAGCAATTTCCAGACGTTCATGCTCCATGTTTCTCTGTGTGAGCTGCTATACGCTTTACACTGTGTGAAGCTTTTATGCTTCACGGTGGTGCCGTTCTTTGGGAGGCCGTGATGCGGCAGAAAAAAGAGCTTTGCATTTTTAACGATTATCCATACACACAGAGCAAAGGCAGCACAACAAAAGGCAACTCTCTCTCTACTGCTTCAATTTGGCGTACAACCGGGCACACACTATGCACAGTAATGCGCTCAAGAGGTCTGAGTTTATTATCCAGCGGAAAATCCATACATTACAAGGCGGAATTAGAACCAGGAAAAATTATCGTTGGCACGAAAATGATGATGAAAATGGGAATAAAGGCATGGAAATTCAAACAAAGGCAACTTTAGAGACATCGTCGGGAGTTGGAGGAGGTGGGAAAGTGCAGCAACAAACCAGCCAGATTCAGAACCAGACTGAATCGAGTACACACTCCACTTGGTGGGAACTGAAGAGGCGTCGTCGTCTGACTATTTTGCGAATTAATTAGAAATTGAGACTATCTTCAACGCGTTGGCAACGGGTGGATAAGAAGATCTCTTACACACTTTTCAACCTTTCCTCCGTCTGCCTCCCACTCAACCCAGCTCTATCCCGCAATACTTTTAAAAGTTGGATAGCACTAAAAGCATATTGCAAAAAAAAGCTTAATGGTGTCGCACCATTGTTTTCAAGTAGATTCCGCATTCAAATAGTTTTCTTTCATCACCCATCCATGCATCCATCTATCCTGCACTAGTTCTGCTTTGGCGGTGTACTATCAAAACAAGTTTTAATATTAATTAAAAGCAGTACATGTGCCGTGGAATCGGCTGCAAGACGGATGACTGGGCTGGCATAGCACTGGATAGATGGGGGCAAAGGCAGAAGGTTTTATTCATTAAAAAGAGCGAATGAACAGACAGACTATATATGCTCGTGTATGAACGTTAGCTTGATGGAAAAATGTCTACTTTTTGATGCATTTCACTCCAATTAGAATTTATAGAAATTTTTTTTTGCCAAGACGGCTTCCTTCCGGAATGTGTGCTCGTAAAATTATACTCTTGGAACTTTGTGCGCTTGGAACGGAAAAAGCTCTCATTCACGATGAGGCGCAAAAGAGAGAATATGTAATGCGAATTTAATGAGGGAAACACCGAATATAACCGTTTACAACCCTTTGGCGAAATTTGGCGAAAACAAAATAAAATTCAAATAACACACAACTCGAATAACAAATTTGCTTCCCTCTGTTTCACACTTTTATCAAAGGAATTCCTCGTGGCAACGCACTGCTGGCTGTGGGATCAAATTACAGGATAATGATACTCTTTAATTTTTCACCAATTTAGAAAATTAGAAATGTCATAAGATTGAACTCAGATAATATGTTTCGTAAGCTATTTTTGATGCTTTATTTTTAGATGTATCTGTACAAATTTCTTTTTAATTATTAAAATTTCTTTGTAAAAGAATTTAATTTAAAGACATGCTAACCACGCGCCTCCATTTAATTACCCAGAATTTAAATTGTATTTTTTCATTTCCTTTATTGCCATCAATGGAATATTTATTAATTTAATATATTTTCCTTTTTTAAATTGCTTTTGACAAATATTTATAATTTTAAAATGTATCTTAAAGATGTTATAATAATAATTTCCCACTACATTCCTCGGGGTAGTCTAAACCTAAACCAACGGGTGTTAGACTTCTATACACAAATGGAGAACCTTTTTGCGCTAGAAAAATAGTAATCTGGAATGTGATCCCACGACCTCGACGAGGCAGTCTAGGGTGCTTACCACTAGAAAACACAGGCGGATAGAAGTTTTTTTTGGTTTGGAATTTTTTAGCGTTTTGTTTTATTTATTGTTTTCAAAATGACATTTCAATGATATATTGTTCTAAGATATTTGCAGAGCATCCGTGCTTAAAAATGTTTAGTGCACTTCACTTACGTTTTATTATTATTATCAATGATTGATATCCGCGTCTGCTGTTCATAAATGTCTATAAAAATCAATTTTGTATTTAAGGGTGTTTTCTTTAAATACCCAACTTTAGAATTGAATTTTTTAAAATGATAACGATATTTGGGGCAATGGCAGTATCATCTCACTTTATAAATTACTTAGATTATTCAAAATCCATTAAGTTATATATAAAATACTGTGAATAAGCACTATTGCAGACACAGACAATTTAGTTATCAAACTTTTTTAATAATATTATTTACACAACAAGGTCGATAAGGGTTGTTTGAAGGCACGATCGTAGCGAGAAAGCCCGAGTGTGTAAAAATTTTTTGAATTTCTTTACAAATATATTTTGCTGTATTCCACACACAACAAAATGTTTATTTGCAGCAGAATTTTTAAATATAAAAATCCATATCTGTAATCTGAGAGTGACGGCTAATATTCGTAATTGCTCGTTAAAGTTCGTTAAGATTTTACAATAAAACCTCCAGTATCGAAGTAACTTATCAAATAAATTGATGATTTTTTTTACGGATTTCATACTTCAATAATAAAAAGCACTAGCGCTTTAGAGAATTCTTTAAAGCACTTCTGCTACCCACCTCATAGCTGATGTGGTAACGCATTCGGCTGCCTCTTCGGGGGCAATGAGTTCGATCCCTGGGTGGGTAGGACTGACTGTGTTCTTTTTCAACTGGTCGAGATGCTATTAATTGACTAATAATACACCGAAAACAAATAGTCACTGAAATGTCGAAAACCCGTTGGTTGAGGTTGAGACCCCCCATGTTCCTTACAGGAATTGAAAGGGAAATTTATTTTTTTACTTGTGCTATAAAACGATTTTGAATGTCATAATATCAATTTTAAGGAACAAAAATGCAAAATAATTATAAATTAACCAATACTTCATTAAATAAGTATTAATATGAATGTGGTTATCATAATGTGGTTATGACCACATTGTGAAGAACAATTTCACTCAATTCAATTAGCCTTTGAAATAAGTTTCCGATGACCAACAAAATAATTTTTCTATTTAAAAAATGTACATGTGCAATTATCTCTATGTCGGATTTTGTTTACAATTCAACGTGATTCAATGCAGATCCATTTCGATATTAAAACCCGACAATAAACACTGGCTCTCTTCCGTGTACCATTGATGGGTCGTCAATATAAATAAAGAGGAGAGAGAGCCCTGATAAAAAGCAGGTTGAAATGGTAAAGGAAAAGCTCTGTGTCTGTAATTTTTTGTGTTGCTCGTTAAAATGGGATTCTTTTGAATTTCATTTGCCAACAAAACTGTGTGTTTCAATGGCTGACTGAAATGTTCTTTGGTCGTTCAGTGCAGCAGTACGGCCACTAATTCCACTAAAATTGGATTGATGTGCACTACAAAAGAGAAATTTGCCACGATCAATATTAATATCATCTGTTACACCCTCTACATAAATAAATTCAATATAGCTTTTTCACATTATTATATTGTATAATATTTAATATCGGACGCCAGACAGAAGCGTACATTTTTTTCTTGAACCGGAAATTTCAAGCAAATTTCCTTCAGTCCAATACCCTACGCTTGTAGGAGGGTGTCAAGTGTCAGAAACATTGCTTTTTCCATATTTTTTGCTTATATCGAATCCAATCTCATTATCAGCAATACTGAAAATATAAATTGAAAGATTGGAAATTTATTAGAAAATTATATTTAGATCAGAATATTGAAACTTTTTCGCAGAAATTCAATTTGATATAAATTGTTTGAAAACATATGATCGTTTTTGTGGTTTCATATAATAATTTAATTCTTGATAAGGGAAACCTTTTCATCCAATTATTTTTACAATATCCACTTATTGAGTTATGAATTTAATCATTAAATAAATTTAATTAATTCCAACAAAAGTGTTAGTTAATAGGTTTACGAATAATATTAAGAAATTTTACATTTATTAACTCCTAACTGTCCTACTTTCACGTGTAATAGACCAATTACGTAAAATTAAAAAGGATTACAAGCTGAGATATTAATAATTAATTTCGTAAGGGAAGGCCTTCCTACAAAATTAGAACGGTGGCTGCAATTAGTCTAAGAGACGTGACGGTAATGTTTTTACGGTACCACCCTTTGGGACTTGTTGGTGGTGGCTTTTAAAATTGCATTTTAATTTTTCCAGGTGAAGGTTTTCCTCAAACCGTCTTTAGCCTTAATTGTCTGTCAATCCGTATATTTCGTTACTCAAATTAATCAATATAAAGCATGTAATAACTGCGCCCATTTAAGGGTGGTTACGGCCGGGGGTTGGTGAGGAGGTGTTGTATCTAAGGCTACCGTAAATTTAAATTAATGACGGCAATTCAGTGCTAGTGACTGTTGACGGCAAAGACGATGCCAAGGTACATGGTAAGGAAGGGAAAGGGACGACAGGGGTTTAATTTGGGTTTCGATCAAACGATATATGTTTAATGTTATCTCACCTCACACTCCCTGGAAATCATTTTCCAAGAAATCTATACGAGCACACGTCAAATTGTACACCATGTGACGATGACAGACTAGAAATAAGGTGGTTCAATTACCTGCAACGAAAGAAGAAGAAAAGGGAAATTTGTAATATTCATTTATAAAGTTGAAAAGAGCGGTTTCAGGACTTTGTAAAAAAAATTGCCATTAATTAGAAATGCCAAGGTTTACAGAATGGATTCCAGTCCTTCTTATGGCTTGGCTTGCCAAGGCAAACTCTCTCTCTGTCTCAACTTTTCTTCTTAAACCAATAACTTTTCGATTTGGCATTTATTTAAAAGACGTTTGCATATGTGCATATATTTGTAAGAATTTCCGCCCTGGGATTGCATTTAACATATATATAAGTTTAAAATATATACAAATATATATGATTTGTGCACAGCGGGAATGAAGTTGGTTATTCAGTTATTTCAACTTTAAAACGAACGTTAGTTATATGTGTGTGTAGATATGAAAGCAAACAAGTCTGGATGGGAGTGGGTTTACCAGTGGAGCAGCGAATAGAGACAAAAGTTCCATCAGCCATTTCTCGTTCTTTGGAAGAGTAGAGGAAACATTGGTAAACTATTCGTAAAATGGCAATCAGGAACCATTTCATTATTGAAATGTCTGACGAGACGACAGACAGATAGATAAGTGTATAAAGCGAGTCTCGAGACTAAATATTGGTCTTGAAATTAATGCAGTATTGTTTCGCGGGGGAAACCTTTTCGCGGAATCCACCCAAAATTATTCCGTCAAATATGCTGAAGCGGAAAAATGCTTCAGCGTTCTTACAAGAAGTTTTCGGTGAATTTCCCGACTAATTATCGCGGTAGATGACTAAATATAGTCAGTGATTGGGATGACGGAACACGAGAGTCGCATCAAGAGAGGGTGAAGGGGTTGTTGCGCGGCTTCGCGCTGCTGACTTTAAAGAAGTTTAAATTGGATAATTAAATACAGTGTCAATTTAAGAAACATTCATTATAATTCCAATTTATGGAAAAGTTTTGGTACACAGTATAGGAGAACATGGCGACCGAAACACCATCACAAAAAGGAACAAAATACTTTGAAAGGAATTACATTAAACGCTCAATAAATTTCAAAACAAGATTTCGTCGAGCTCGCAAGTTTCTGTGTAGTCTTTGCTCTCTTTGCTTCATTTAAGACCACCAGTTAACTCTTTCTCTCGGTCTTCCCCTGTCTTTCTTTCTAAGCAGCAGACCAAAGGACTTTGCAACAGTAACATCTAAGCAACCGAAACAACAACCCTTTCACTGCACAAGAGAGTACAAGGGCTTCTCTGGGGTGGATGGCGTTTGTGCTTGAAAGGCATGGCTCCGGAAGAATCCTTCCGATTATCGAGGAAGGAATGTTAATTGAATTTTACGAGGCAAATACAATAATGAACATTTATTAGTTAATAATTAACAGAAAATTTTATTAATGCCTCTTCGCCATTATCATCGTCGTCAGCATTGTGATTATTATTGGACTCTTTATTTGGTGTGGGCGCGTGTGTTTTGATTGTAATCAAAGTTTTCGCAGGATATGAATAAATTAAATGTGCAAGTAATGAATTTAAATTAAATTCCTGAAAGCTTATTTGGCCAAATCATCAATCAAAAACAATAATCGACTTTGCAGAACGGTAGCGAGCGTCTTTGAATCGAAATTAGGTGGGTTCTAGAGGGATGGTGGCTTAGGGGTGGTGGTATAAATCCGTAGAATTTGAGAGAATTGTATAAAGCGGAATGGGGGTGGAAATCAATTAGATGTGGCAACATGGAATAATCCAGATAATTGTTAAGTTGCTGATTGAAAGGACATATAATTTGCGCCTCAGAACATGAAAGAGCCATCAGTCGTCCCAGTGTCTAATGAGTCTTAACCAAATATGATTCACCTAAACCCGTATTTGCTCGTTACAAACAGTGCTTTAATTTGGACAAAAATAGACTCGAGTTGGATGGCGAAAAAGTAAGTTGTAAGATTGTCCCGCATAAAGGGAGACACTTTAACAAGGACAAATATCTCCGTCCGGATGCGCACAAAAACTGAGAAAATGTTTTTCAGTCCACAAGACATCTAAATCGTTTCAGACGACACCACCAACGTTCGTTGATGGCCACTCCATTTCATTCCATTCCAACATGGATGGCACTTCATTAACATCAGCAGAATGATTCCCACAAATGATGAGTTGCTAAGATTTCACGGTAGGATTTGCAATATAATCGTATCTCGGTGTAATGAGCCGTTTATTTGGCAGATTTTTATTGCCGCTTTCCTAATTGTATTCTTATGTAGTGCAAAAGTTTCCGTCCAACCCCTTGTTAAGGAAAACGGAAAAAGTTTTACGCCGTGACGAATTAATGCCATTTACAGTTTCAGAAAAACAATGGATTGAAAAACTTTCTCAAAAGTGGTGTTATTTGTTATTTTTCTAGTTTTGTTGAAACTTATTTAATTATTATTAAGATTTTTCTCATCTCAGCTTTTCTGTTAAAGTGGTATAGGACAAAAAACTGTTTTCCACTTTTAAATTTGTATTAATTTTTAAATGAGAGAGTTGGAAAATATTGTTACAATGTGGATCAACATTGAGAATAGAGTTCCCTTTATAATAAATGATTCTTTTTCGAAATTTCATTTGTTATATGAATATGTATTAAGATAAATTATTCTTAAAGACATAAAACTTAATGTTTTTTGAATGCTTGTATTTATTTCGATTCCAAAAACCGTATAAGGCACTTTGATTTTATGTGTGCTTTTATTAATTTACACTAATGCTTATTTAATCGAATTCGGATGATTTCATCCAAAGTATGACAAGAAATAAATTTCTAGTGTTTGATATGGCAGCAAATGAATTGCAATATCGAAGCGTAATCTTATGAATTTTGCATTAGTCCGGAGCACCATGCTGGGGTATGAGGAACCGGAAAAACATTCCATTTGTCTTACTTTGAATGCTATCATTACTCTAAATATTTTAACAGGAACGATGTCACTTTCGATGTTTGCCTCTTACTTAGTCGCCTTCTCTGTGTGTCCTAATCCATATGGATGGGCTTGTGTGTCCCTCTTTAGTCTTTGCTATGTGGGGTAGAGTAGAGGAAGATGTATGTGGGCCCATCCTCCAATTGAGGCTGTTCAGTTTTGGAGTGGATTGATCGTGCCGAAGACAAACACGCGAATATAATGGGGCCGCCTACGTGGCCTTATCCATTGAGAATTGTGGAGCTCCTCAAAACGGAAATAAATTCACGCAAATAGCAACACATGACTGATTTTTGGCAGTGCACTAATGAAAATTTAATTTGCCATTTTTGAGTTCGATTTAAAGCACATCACTTGGAATGGAGGATTGTCTACTGTCTGCCGTTTCCTTAATCTAATATTTCCTGCTCTCTCGCTCTGTATTTGTGCTGATGCCGTGGAATTGGATTAAATTTGGCTGCGTCTGCTTGGGATTTGCAATCTATTTACGAGTATTTTGTCTCTCTGCGTGGCGGGGAGGGGAGTTCGGTTCGACCTCATCATCATTGTAATTTTTATTCCGAGACAATTCCTATTAATTTGTGAATAATTTACTTGGCCTTTCAGTTCATTAATTTCACCACAGAGCGACCACCACACTGATCTCCCATCAAAAGGGCCGTAGACTTAATCAAATCTTCTGGTACTATATCGGCAGCCATTTTGACATTACGATACCATTTCTCTTTCAATTCATCGGGGTTTTTTTTGTTGTCTTCTTCCTTCTGTCGTTCTTTGTGATGTTGTTAGGGAAATAAATTGAATTCAGGGATTGTCAACATGATTTGTTTGATATCGTTTAACGGCATTTAACAATTGGGGGATTAATTAGAAATTCCAAAGTGAAAAGGCGATTAATTTAACGTAAATTCGAAATTAAAGCCGAGCATAATAGACCAAAGGAATGGTGGAGCCTTAAGTAGGGAATTGATAAGAAAATCCAATATTGACTGACGAAATCGTCGATATGGACTTTTACTAGTCGCACATGTGTGCTTAATTAAATCAATTTCGCCCACACACACACACAGGATGCCCAAATTCCGTTGATTTGGATCCGTCTGAATTGCAGAACAACATGCCAAAAGTGTATAGTCCTATTCTATATGATGATGGTTCTCCGGGGAGAATTTAACTGGACACACAACAAAACGCACATCCAGACACACACCCACTAAATATTCATACATAAATACAGTGCCGAGGAAAAGCGGCTCTGGTCAACAACTACTACTACTCTATTCTAGGACTGGATGCGGTAGATAGAGCTTTGGTTGGAGAGCGTCCTTTGTTTTTGATTTAATTAAACCAAATGGTGTTATATTGCCTGGGAGCTCTCATAAATAAAATTTATAGTTAATTTCACTATAAAATCAAGCTGTTGCAATAGTAACACAATATGAGCATTATAATTAACATTTTCATTTTGAACATTTTGTGTCTTAATTTATTGTCCCAAAACGGACTAAAAAATCCAATTATGGAATAGTCGTCGTCGTCGTAGTCGCCGCCCGCCCGAGTGCGCTTACAATTTATTAACTGAAGAGCTGCTGGCTGGCTGGAAGGCTGGCCTCCTCCCTCCCCCAGTTTTTATGAGTGAGGGGGTGGCAGTGAATTTGTGCAAGTGCCACACACAATCAATTTGGTCCATTTGGCATAAATTTCCAATTCGTTATTTATGGAAAATATCCATTTGTGACATAGTTATCCATAAAAATATTAACACGAGGGGTTTTTTGCATTCCCATTTAATGAAATTTGTTCATTATTTAAGTGCTTATTTGTGTGTCAAGAACTATTGCAACACATTTATGTTTGCTAAAACAAGTTTTGTGTCAACTGTATACTGGTCTATAATTGTCTTCTCTTTGTAAATATCTCTCTATATTACAGTTCGTTGTATAAATTTAATTTTGTTTTCCAATTTAATTGATTGAGTTAAATTGACATTGCAAATAAAGTTTTGAATGATATATACCTATTCAATTCAGTATATATCCATCATGTATCTATTTATATGATTCAAGAAACCAAATGTTATATTTTAAGGGTTATTAATATCAAGTTTAAATTTTTGAAATCTGATATAAGACGGAAGATCTCAATATATATTTTAAAAATAAATATCATAAGAAGTAGAAAGCTTGGAATTCTAACTTTCTACATAAACGTATGTAAAAAGTACAAATACTTTGATCTGATTTTGGTGCAGTGCTTCGGATCGATAAACATCAATAAGGAATTGATTTATCCTGAGCAAATTGTCTAAATTGGGATGAGATTTCCTTTTTCTCATTTGCCTTCTGTCAATCGTCAGTGTTTTATTTTGTTTATTCAAAGCTTTGCGTTTGGTAAATTGCTGTTTGGGGTGGTGGTTGTGGAGTGGAGCACAGAAATAGGCAAACACCCGCTAATAAACGCGGTACAATGTTTGCGAGACGTATGAATAATGTGTGTTTTTGCGAGTAAAATTTATCGCCGGATTTCGATGTCAACGGAAAGATTTTCCCCGAAAACCCCGTCGCCTTCACTGCATCCGCAAATAGATACACAGATATACACGTAGCAATTCAATGTCTATGCGAGATATATTTACATATAGAAACATGTGTCCATTTGTTCGGGGTTATACATAAATGGATCGTATTCTATGCTGTGCGTTGCCATGTGCACGACAATTTCTCTGTCTCTATATGAGAGTAAGAGGAGCCATCTCCTAGGAATCTGAATCTGGGGGTAGGGAGATGGAGAGAGAGAGAGAGCTAGTGAATGGGCCAAATATGAAATTACATACATGACACAGAGACATATTTATTTTATTCTTGTTTTGATTCCGGCCCCATGAATAATACTAGTAAAAGTGTATTTTATTAATATTATTAGGCTTGTGTTGTTTTTGCAAAAACCGCACAATCAATACAACGTACCCCATTGTTATTAGAAGGAATTAAGTGAGAGACAAAAAGGAAGGACATTTCGAACCTGACAGAGAATCTGGGGTGGTTTGTGTGAGTGTCATAATAAAAGGAAAAGTATTTGGGACAAGGCACACAAGGGTTTTGGATCAATCTATTTGGAGCTGTTTCCTGTTCAACCCCAAGTGGACCGTATTAGTTTAGCCTTAGTTGGATTGCGATTTCAACACCCTTCTTCCTCTTCTTCTTTTTTCCGGGGACTGCCCAGTTGTAGGTAAATGGGCATTACAGATGGCGAGAGGTGGTGGGTCCGGGGAAATGGGTGAATAAAATTTTCGGGTCATTCCATTTGTTATTGGAGAATTATTTTAATTTATTTGGTCCCCCCCGATTTTAATAAAATGAATAAATAAAGGAGCATGATTTGACCGTGTCATAAATTCCGCAATTCGCACCTGAACACCATCCGGTCCGGGCATAAAAGAAGGTCGTTCCTTATACGTGGGAGGGTGGCCCCTTGATGGTCGACCGTGGAATTGAAATCTATAAATTTGGACCTATTACGTATTCGCCTTTGTTTGATTGCTCTTAATAAATTTCCCGAAAATTTATGGACCCATATTGTTCGACTTTTCGAGGAATCGGAATGATGATGATCAACGAAGGTTGCCGAAATTGAATCGGATTATTTATCGGTAATTCAATAAAGGGGTAGGTAGCAGCGCCAACAAGAATCTAAAAAACAATCCAACAAAAAAAGAAGAGAGATGAAGAAAAAGACCCGTTTCAATAAAAATTTCCTTTTATCATCTGATTCAATATCATCTCCAATAGCAGGGAGAAATTATGGTCTTTAATCCGCATGATTGGAATTTCATTCAACTAATCCGAATTCCCTTTGCACGACTCTGGTATGTGTTCCTCTCCGCATCAGACATAGAAATGGCAACTAATTCCAAAACGGCAATAAATCTTCGATTCATTTTCATTCGGCGATTTGCAGCCCATTCTACAAAGTCCTTTATATCATTCCGCCTTTCAGAAAAGTTTATTAAAGTTTTTGAATAATTCCTTTCCGTTTATTTATGGGAGGGTTCCACTTTTTTGGCAGCCAACCCCAAAAGTCAACAATAATTCATTTTTAAATAAAGGACAGATCCATTACAACTAATCAAAAATCAAACACATTTTGTGTGCTCCGAAATTACTTTTGAAAGTTTTGATTTATGCCATTTCCAAATTATACAAAAGAATAAAATTTCATACATTTCGTGAATTATATTTATTATGAAGTTTTCTTCAAATTATAATAGAAATATGTAAATTCAATATATAAAATATTTAGTATTATAATAAACTTTCAATTCTTATGTGTATAAGTTAAATGAACTACTTGCGAAATAAGGATATCTTGTATTAAAGCAGAAAATCCATTATCTTGTCAATGGTTTTGAACCGAAAGTTGAAAAATTTGTAAAGAATTATTTAAACATCTGAATTTTTAAAATTAGATCTCATAAATTGAAACGAGCTTTGCCTAAAGCTCTTTCTCTTTAATAAAGGTATTTCAATGGAAATATCATACAAAATACCAAAATTTAAGCAGGAAATGTGAACTTCAATGATATACATTTTAATTTATTCTCATATTTAGACGACATGGGTTTGCAATAAATGGTAATATTCAACCCACAAGCAAAATTTAATTGGTCTTAAATAGACTTAATTTCAATAAATTTTCTTATTCTGCTCTACAATGTTGTTTAATCGACGTCTATGCTTTATGATATTTCTAGAATTCTGTTTTAGCCAAATTAAATTTTAATAAATTCAACTAATTTGACATTTATTAATTCATTTTAGAAACATAATATTTGCGTTTGACGTGTGTTTTAATTTGGTTATTAATTAAAATTTTCATATTTTGACATTTTGTGTGAATTCGCTTTTAGAAATTAATTGCTTGTGTTTCTTAGAATTAAATATTAGAGAAATGTTTTATTTGAAGTTGTAACAAGTTAAAGGAGCTCCATAATATGATAAAGTTGTATATATTGCTAAATTGTGCATTGTCCATTAAACCTATTCAAGTATTAGTTAATTTACACAGATATTATTCACTGTTTTAGTGCTAAAGTTCCAAGAATAATATTCTACAAAATTACAAACATTTTCATTACTGCTAGAGTGGTTATTAAAATATGTCAAAATTGCTAATAAAATGTACAAATTGCGGGCATCTAACAACGAGTAAATTGTTGCAAGTTTTAATGACTTTTTAAATTAGTTTCACATTTGATATACGCATTGAGGCATTAAATATAGCTGTTTCCGGTGTAGCTTTGGTGCTGCACTTTGTGTGCCGTCGTGTTGACGTTGGATTATAACAATGGACCCGTATGCCAAAGCTGCAGAACAATTTCAGGCCACAATGGAAGATGATGACATGATTACATACTTTAATTTATACACAATAATAAACTCGTCCTCGTCCCTGTTTGCAAATAATACAAGTGAAATTTATCCAGACAGCATAGTTTAAGTGTGTTCATTTTATGTTGACTTTGAGAGGTGAGCATTATAGTAAATTAAATGTCTACCCAGGCGTATGTGAGTTATCGTTAAATTAAAATCAGCAAACAAAATCATAAAAATGTTGTATTTTATGCTGGCTGAGGAATTATAAACACATCTTTTAGAAGATGAATTACATAAAATATTTTTGTCGTTTTCTCGGGCCCAGCATCAGCCATCATCGTCAACTCTACTCTACTCAAGTCGGCTCGACTCCCTTCTGTTAATGTGTAAACAAAAACTGAGGACCAATTTTTATTTTTCTTGGGCCGTAATGGAGGAGACTTTTGCCCTCTGTTCTACCCCCACCTACCATCCCCTACCAGACCGGGTTTTATGTTTTAATTTGTGTGTTTGTATGGGTCCAATGGATAAAACTTTATAAAAATGTTTGTTTGGCTTGTGCAGGACGGGTTGAAAGAGAGATGTACTCCTGCTAATAAATTACCGTCAAAGAGGATTTCTGCTGTTTTTTGTGTGCTTGCGATTATGGCCATTTTACTCTCTCTCCATATATCAAGAATTTCTGGCAGAAATAAATGGGCTATTTGTTGTTGTTGACATGAAATCAGGGTCGGTTGTTTTTATACTTGTTTGTGTATTAAATGGGTTAATTAAAAAAGGGCATTTTTTCGGAATTTTTCAGTGTCCCCACAAAAAAAAAATATTTAACATTTTGACGATGTTTAAACAGTTTTTTCTCCTCAATTCAATATTATATTTCTGAGGCAATTATGGGTTCAGCGTTTTATTTGAATTAAAGATATATTGAAAATATTGGTATATAATAAAATTTTTGTCCTCGGTCGAGTGGTTAAAAATATAGCCGTAATGTATAATAAGCAACAAATTATATTTGTTACTAGGCGTCTCCACAATTGTTATTTTATTTTTAAAATGAAATTGAGTTTTAACTCTTTACTTATTTAAAAGGCTATAAACAAATTATATTAAGAATAAGTATAATAATGAATTCAAGGCATACATTTATTGATTAGAAAGATAATTTTAAGAAAACTTTTGTAAATAATTTGTATGTATTTTTAATACATACGCGTAAATGTTTTGTATAGAAAAGTGTCCAATTAAATACAAATCAATATATACTCTTTGGTTATGTAAAACATATACACATTTATAATTCCACTCTTATTTATTTAAATTTCATATATAATTAGATTTGTTTCTAATTTTATTATTTTTAATGGTGGTTAAAATAAATTTCTCAACATTATTTTTCATTATAGTCCTGGGAAGGATTTCATGTATAAATAAATGAAAATATGTAACAATTTCTCTAATTGGTATTTTTTAGAGATATTTTGAAATATTACCATTTAAAATAAATGTTTAATTAGAGAGGCTAACGAAAATATTGCGGAATTATTTATGGCTTATCCGATTTACAGATTTCCTTCGTTTTCCGCAGTCGTCGTTGAGCAAAAACTTGCATATTCATGTGCAAGTGTGTATGTGTTTGTTTTCATTAATAAATGTGGATTCGGTGCAGGTTGGATTTGGTCAGGCGATTCAGAGGATCTATTTTCTTTGGAAATGGTATTTGGAGAGAAAACACCATTAGCTGTATAAACAATTATCGTCTTCCAATGATAATTGATTTCTGTAAGAATTCTTTCCTACATGAGAAAAGACGCTTCGTCCCAATGTTCGATAGACAGCTTATATGCGTCTATATTATTATATATATAGATGGCATGGAAACTATAAATATACCAAAGGATTTTCACCGACTTTTATAGAAAGGCGTCTAGTGCGGTTTGTCGAGGGAGACTGAATGAGACAAAAGAACGACCTGATTGAGATGAAAAGTTCCGGATTATAGAAAGACCATTCTTTCAATTGTTTTTACCTTGAAGACACTGTAATTAAATTAATTGATAAATGGACTTTTTCCTTCTGTTTCCGCCTGCTTCTGCTGCTCCTGCTGGTGATGGTGCTGCTGGCAGAACCAACAGTGGAGACTAAAATGCTCTGGGTTTCTCTTATTTACCTTATCTTGTGTCGACATTAATTCACATCAACCGAATTAATTTGATTAAAAAATAAAAACTGTAGACGTTAATGTTTTGCCACAAAATGGCTCCCCTTCTTTGGGGCTTTCCGAGACCACACGATGCTTCTGGTGGTGGCTGGCTGGCTGATGGTTTATTATGTGTCTATGTGACTGACTGTCTGTGTGGCATATTTTGTGTGCGGCTTACGAGGAGAGGGATATTATATATTTTCCGCCGTTTTGGAGGAAATTAATTTAATGCTTTCATGTTGGAGCAAGAAATTTTTTTGCATTAACTTGAAGCGAATTCTAGAAAATTTGATAATTTCGCAAACCCCAAAATTCTGGTGGTTGTTCCTTCTCTTCTCCACTCAGCTTTCGTTGTTGTTGTTGCTCCTGCTGCTCGAGTATATTGCTGTCAAGTTGGGGCCGAGAACCACTCCATTTATCATGTCAAAGTTTGTTTTTTCTATTCTATTTCCAATTCGGGATTCTCCAATTTATTCGATTTTTTCGCAATCGTTTATCCAATCCTAAATCCTCCACTCCTTTTCTCCTTCTCCAGTTCTCGGGTTTGGGGCCCGAGTGAAAAAAGAGCCGGGCAAAATTGTTCAATTTTCCGAGGCCAGGGTGGCATGGCAGGGATATAGTAGGGAGCAAAGGTTAGAAGCTTTGCCGCCGCCACTGCTCTCCCACAAAAGTTCGGGGTGATTTTTTCCGAATTTGGCGAGAGTGGGTGTGTGAGTGGGTCTTTGTGTATGCCAATTCAGTTTGTGCTTAGAGAATTATAGAGGGTGCGATTCGGAATGATATTTTTGCAGCCACAAACGGAAAATTTGGTGAATAATTAAGGCAACCCTTTAGAAGCCCCCCAGTATGGATTTTTCTGCCCCTTTACGGTTTATTGACGATGATGGCATTAGAAAGTTAAAAATCAATACTATTTTTTGTACCAAGAAACACACACAGAGAGCGCGCGGCATGGAGAGAAACTCTGCCTGGCAAAAATTTGGGAAACATGTATTTGTAAATATTGTTTGCGGAAAATGGGAAATGGCAAAGATTTATATAAAATATATTCAAATGGCGAATTGAACTGAAGAAAAATCGCAAAACTTTTCCCCATATTCAGAAATTGAATTTTAATTTAATTCCAAACTTTTCCTTCTTGTTTATTGAAACTGGGCGTAGGGTAGGGTTTCTGCTGGCCGGCCAGAGTTTTTCTTGTCTCTATTCTTTGATGGAGCTCCCAGCCGGGTTGTAATGACGTCGACGTCGTTGTCGGGTCAAATTAAGGGGTGTCTTCGAAATGACTCCATTTCTATTCATGGAGCATTCCAGGTTTTTGAAGACGAGCAATTTTCCAGGACTTTGTAACATTATTAGTGAAAGGATAGAAGGGTAGTTGATTGTAATTATCTTGGCACACCCCTTTTTATGGACTAGGCTTCATTGATTTCATTGTTTTTTTCCCCTGTTATCGGCTAATGGCATCTCCAATTTGGTGTCCCCGAAGAAAAGTGGACTCTCAGTTGACGGGAACATTTAATGGGGAACACGTGAAAATGGCATTAAGGACTGTCGCGTTCTTGTTGCCATTTTCCGTCTAAAGTCAGCCCAGTCCATTCCATTGTAAAGTTGGTGGCAGATCTTGTCAGAGAAAACATTAATCTCAGAGAAAAATTACAAATGACATTAAGTGTACTGGATTTTTGTGTAATTATTCGGTAATTTGTCATACAGGAAGGGGATTTAATAAACCCTATTTGGTTAGGTTGGCTTATTTATTATTATGTAAATTATGTTCAGTTCTTTCTGTTGTTGTCATTGTTGTTATCGTGTTTCGTTAGTATTATTATTATTATTTTTGTTGGTGGGAAGAAGCAATTGAAATCGTCCAAAACTAAGATGCCGAAACCAATCTATTTTTACACACATTCTCGGAAGCGGTTGATAACAAACAGCTATTTTTGGCAAGAAAGTCGTATTTAAGTATACAAATTATTTATAGCATGCTGCACAGACAAATACTCTAACAGAAACTAGTTCCTTGTTGCAAACTTTGGTCAACAATTTAATATCAATTAAATATTGATTCAATCAATACAGTAGAACCTTTGATTGTGTATAATGGAATATGTAATAATTGATAATTAATAACAAAACTTTAAGGCATACATGGTAAAATAGTCACTGTCTTAAGCAAATGACTGTTATTTAGTTAAATATGTAATTTGTTTTGTTAATCAAGTAAATAATTTGTTAGGGTAGTAATTATTTGTAGGTTCTATTGTATTTCGGTTATTAATTTATATTAATATTTTATCTAAACGCATTCTATTATATAAATGTCTAAGACAATATGCAAACTTACTTGTTGAGTCCTTTATATATATATAAATATTTATCACTTTAGAGTTACAATTTTCAGGCCGAACCCAAAAATTAATTTTCAGATTTGAAAACTGTTCGACTAATAGATATTTCTGGCTTTGTTATTATGTACATTGAAAATGACACGTCCTATGCTGAAATGTAACATTTGCAAGCCTCAGTTTTGGACGGTTTCAATTGGAATCACTGTGGAACAACACCAAAACCCGTTCAAAACTAACGCCCACAACTGCGGACTGGATTTAATGTTTGTCCAAGCGGAGTTCCGACTGGTCGTCCTGAAAGTCAAAAATTGGGTAAAGTTCCACAACCTATGATTATGCTTTTGTACAGAAACAGATAGAGAGAGTGTGAGAGGGCACCGGGCTGTTTTTTTCGGTCATCCATTTAACACACGACACAACAAACACAAGAATAACAGAGCAAGAACAATATTATTGTAAGGGATGCAAAACATACACATATATAGAGCTATGATTTCGACACATTTTCAATAATCCAGAGCAGAGCGCTCACACATATGGGGCCGGATCCAGCTGAAGCTTTTAACACTGACACTGTATTAAATATTATTTACATTTTTTGTCGGGAGAGGGATGGGGATGGATGTGGAGCGAAGAGGAAGTACTGGAACTGGATAATGGTGTTGAATAGCGGTAAATGTTTGATCAGTGTGATGTTGTGAATTTTCTTTCTGCAAAATCCGTGTTCCGTTCGATCCATATCGAATTTCAAACATGTCCCAATGCAGAAATGGGCGACTATTCGCAAGGTCTTTTCCATTCATGCAGCACAGATACAGATAGAGGGAGACGTGTGGCCATTTAAATGGCTACATTTAGACACAGACACACACATATAGAGCGCACAAGGGCTGGGTGGGGGGTTGGACAAGCAGAAAGCTTAGATTTTCTATCATTTCAATATTTATGAAGCACATTTACTTTTCTCCAACATTCGTCAATACCCGAGCATGTAGTGTAAATTTTTTATTTAAACACAGAAAATGCATTCCAGTGAATGGGGACATCTGTTGCCAGAGTCTAATACTGTATAATTTTTCCGTTACTAGAGTATTGAGGTACGTGTAAGTTTGTTTCCTTTAAATTATTGCTTTCGTTTATTAATTTAGAATTTTCTGTCGTGGTCAATTTTCTCTTTGTTTTTTATGGTGTAGTCATTGTCAAGAACAAGGTTTTCCTTTTTTTTCTGTGAATTTTCAGTTTTCTTTCATTCTATAAATAATGTCATAATTTTCAAGAAGAACAAGTATAATTATCGAATGAAAATTTAATTGTTTAAATACTGGCTATTTGAATTTTAGAAATGTATTTTCAGTCAATGACTGCATATTTTCTTAAATTACCTCTTTATTGATGAATTTCCTATAATGTGTTCTAAAAATGAAATATATTCCGTTTTAAATATAAATATTAAAAACTGCTTGTAAAGATTTTCTTAACTTTACTGAATTATTTGACTTTATAAACCAATCTCCCAAAAACGACTCTTAATCCAAATTAAATGACGAAGATGCCTTGTAATGAACGATCCACTGTTACTGCTATTAATAAGGTTTCATGGTCTGCGCTGTATCTATAGAATCGATTGGTCTGTCGTTTGCCAGATAATTGTTTCTGACAGTTTCCAAAGTAGCAAAATTGATATGATTATATGATAGAAGATAAAAGAGATATGGCGGAAGGGGGGGATCGGGTCAGGATCTAGCCGGGGTTCCTGGTATTTGCGGTGGGGATGCTGTCAGACCAGATTTCTATTATGTCACCTAAAGGTTGGTGTCTTTTAATCTTTATTAAGATTGATCTTCATCTCATTATGAGAATAAATTGAATATTTTACACCGGATGATACACCGAAAATACCCCACAGTTTCCATTTAACGAGGCAGAGCCAATACTGGTGTCTTTAATTACACACGCCTCCTCACCTCACCCACCGACCTAATCACGAGTTTTGCAATTAATATCCGTCACACAATCTCCGCGGACCAGGCTCACTGGCCAGAGATGAAACAAAAAATGGAACGTGGAAAAGGTTGAGCCAATTTGATGTTGTCGTAAAAATTTAAAAGTTTATAAAAGCTGAAAAAGTGCTCAAAGTTGATTCAAAATTTAATTACGCGATGAGTTGAATTACCTGGAGCAGAAACTCAATTTTTATTGATTTTCTATTTACGGCGGAGGAGGAAAAAGTGGAATGTTCCATTGTTTTTTCCTACTCTACTTCGCCAGAAGAGAGTCGGTTTATGGTGAAAATTTCCGGTCAAAATACCGAGTTGCCACTTTACGATATGAAATAATTTTCCCTAGCTCGTCTGCCTTCACTTTGGGCGGCCCTGTTCTCCGCTGGAAGTCTTTGTGACTCTGCCGCTGACAGAATGAGGATGTGTTTAATTGTGTTTGTGTAACCTAAACCGTGTACCAAACACCGGGGAAAAGTGTACATTAAAAATAACTCGCTTTTATTGCTGTTTCTCTCAATAATGTCCTGCATTTACTTACGGTTTGGGGTTTATGAAGAAATAAAAATTAAATAAAATTTTTATGGGGCAAAATTTAGGCGCGAGAGACGAAGCCTCTCAGCCTTTTCAGGTAGGCAGGCAGGCAGGTCTATGATGCCAGAGCGGATCTGGTTTGGGTGGCTCACCTGGAACGGAAAATTCACGGAATTACTACAAAATGGTAATAGGTTTTCAGGGCCGCCGAATTAATTAATACGGGCGCACACCAATTTGGCGAGATTAAACGGTACATTTGACTTTCAAGTGAGAGAAAGCTTTTATCCGATAAACCAAGCGGCTCCACACCAACAGCCCTGTACACATTCAGGCCTTTAAATATTTAAAGCACCAATCGTTAAATTCTATGTTTAATTGGCTTTATTATTATTATATTTATGCCATATTTTCAATCACGCAATCTGTACAAATATTTTATTACCGGCCTCGGATGGCCATAAACCGAAAATATTTGCATTTGAAAATTATGAACCGCAATGAAATTTTAGTATTCACCGACATTATGTTTTAGTGCAATTTTATGAAATTTAAATACGGTTTCATCTGTGCTCGAGTGTCATTGTCATTTTATTAAAAATTAGCATTATTTAGCCGCTTTTCAATAGAATTGCGTTAAATTATTAAGTGCACAGTTTTATATAATACCTGTGCGCTCAAATTAACCCCGACTGACCTCCAGATTCTGATTAGGAATCGACATCGCCGGTCCAACGAAATTACTATTTAGGGATAATCAACGTCCTGTGTAGATGGTGGGACGGCGCCTTTGTGCGTGTCATAAGAAGGGAAATGGGAATGTTTGGAATATTAAGCTCGAAAGAAAAGTCAATTGAATAGAAAAGTTAAAATACCCCGTTATCTGTTCAATATATCTTAATGAGTTTTCGTTAGAAAGACTCTCTGTTCAATTTACACGCAGTCTCGAAACCCCCTTTCTTGTGTTGTGGAGGATTTGTAGACGCTCTTTCGATGAAATAGATTGTCGCAAATCGACATTCTTTCGGCGAACACTCTGTGTGTGTGTGACACACCTTTCCGATAACGAACCGAAATTCCTTCATCACATCAAAATCACGTACCGGAGTTTATTTTTGTAAAAAAATATGAAATCACCACCTCGACGACTATTTACAGACAAACACACTGGTAGTTGGGACTAATAATGCCACCTATACACAGGTAAGGAGAGCGTTTTCTGTCACCGCTGGCAGCCCAGCAGCGGTAACATCCATTTAATGAGGTGTGTCTCCGTCTTTCCTCCTCATCGGGCTCGAGCCTGAATGGGGGAAATTAAAGAATGAATTATAAGAAAATCGCACCTTAAATTTTTGGAGGTGGCTAATTTTTTGGCCAAAAGTGGGCGGAATAAAGTGGAATGTGGAACGAGAGAGCGAAAAAGAAACAAAGAAAATTAATCATGAAAGTTCCCCTATCCAAACGCTTACAATATTATAAACATATCAAAGCTACCCTTCGCCGCTGTCGTCCTGCTCCCGAAAACCGGCGCCTTGTCGCATTTTCCCTCGCCAAATTAAATTTTAAATGTCTACTCGGAAAAAGCTCTAATTACCACCATTTTCATTTTTTCCGCCGTTATTGGTGCAGCTTCTCTTTCAGGCGGGCAGAATTTATTAAAATATAATTTCTGAATTTTAATACTCTTATCTTGTGGAGAACAGTCCCCTGGTCCCCGTATTTAGTAAGAGGCCACACGCAATAAGAAACCGAATAAAACGGAATCAATTTGGAGGCAATTAAATAGCCCTCCTCTATTTTGCTGGGGGGTATTAAAAAAGTTAAAAGATAATTCCGAATATTGAATAAATAATTAGCCAGTGATCTTATTATTCCATAAAATCTCTAAATTAAAAAGCACCATCTTAGCATAAATCATAACTTTGATAAAACAAAATACTTTGCCAATTTTGGCAAGTTTCTCGTTCCCATCGGACGAGACCGAGCGACGCACGTCAAAAGTTGGGACCCCTTTCGCTCGGGGAATGATTAAAATTTCCAACTGGAGCAACAAAATTTGCATTTTGGGCCGTCGCCACCGCCTCCCCATGTGTACAGTTTTAGTTTCACATTGTTTGGCTACCGAGCAAACATCGGGCTGTGCTGGGGGTTTGTGCTCGTGTGTGTTTGTGCTTCGGTTATTGTTGTTATTTTGCATTATGACGATTGAGTTTTAAAGTTTAGGCTTTGCCGTTTGAATAATTCATGAGGTAAATACGAGAGATTTTCTCAATGCAGTAGAAACCCTTTCCGGACATAAATGCTCATGCAATAAGTACACAAGTTAGTCGTATAGATCGGTTCTGTAGGTTGTTCTGTGAAGGGCTATTTTGGAATTCTGTGCGGATTGTCTCGTTTCGGTTGAGAAAAAAACATTATTTGTAATTATGATTTTAAAATTATAAGACTGATAGGTTTGATAAGATTGGAAATCTTTGAAGATACTTTTAATCTATGTAATTATGTCATTATGAGAAATAATTTTGTTTGGGTTTCAAAATATTAATGAAAAACTCGGAAACATGGAATCAGCTGTTTAGGCTTGTTCTAAAAGTTTTCTTTAACATAACCACGACAAAGGAAATTAGTTTGTTAAGTTGTTACACCTACGTACATAACTTAAAAGAGAAAAGTGTATTTATAGTCCTTTGAATACGTCATAAGGAGCATATGTTATGTTAATTCAACAATTGAAGATACATTTATAAATATTTGTTTAAAGAAAATAGAACTTAATGAAAATAATATTATAGGGTTTGATTCTTTAAATAATTGAAAGTACTAATTTAATATTCAAGACATACTCTTTAATACATAATATTATAGAACATTTTGTCTGGCATGATTGCATAAATTTCAAATTTACCAAATTAAACAATTTTGGAACAATGCGAACTTTGCTGCCCACCCTGTGAAATTAAATTACGGTCTGCAAATACTTTGGATAATCCATAAAAATTAAGAATGGTCTGGGGCTTAGTGGTTGGATGCGAGTATGAAATTGTGCTAGGCAATGATCCTTATAATATGTGTGAGAGAGGAGTGAATTGGGTCGCTTCGTATTTCCGGTGTAAAAAATATAATCTCCTGGATACCTTTTAATCTCGTTCGCACGTCAGAGCGCGGATAAAATAAATTTTAATTTCGTCCTCATTTTCTTGTACGTCTGGTCCGTGTTCTAATTTTAATATTATTATCAGAGGCAACTACTGCCGCCTGGTAATAAGATTTGCCTGCGGGAGGAGATGGCCATCCGGGGGAGAACAGAAGGGGGACGGTGCCTGAGTAGAGAGTGAGTACTTGTACAAAAAGCCCAAATCCATTTTAGTTTAAAATTAAATTTTCCGGCAACATTATGTAACGGCATTAAATCGGAGCTTCTCAAAGTGGGTCAATGACTTTTGGAACAATGCTCTGGACCAGCCAGCACAGAGTGCGGAAGAGTGGAGCGAGACGCTGGAGGCATTTCATGCTATTCCTGTGGATGTGTGCAGGGAGGAGTAGGGAAATGCCAGACGCATAAGTGGTATATGGATTTAGCTATTTAGTTCACTTTTGGTGTTCGAAATTCCGTCCATATATTTGTTTAAATATATGGTGCCGGGCAGCAGTCGACTGGAGAAAATTTGCAGAGAAAGAGAGAGATAATTAGGTTTTATTCCATGCTCTGTGTGTGCACTTTCGGGAGAATTATATGGCAAATAAATTGCAGTAAAGACAGTTTCACATAGTCAAATTGCCAACTGAAATTGGAACATTTATTCGGAATGGCATCAGCAGTGGCGGTGGCTGCCAACATTGTAAATGCAACAACAGTAACAAACAATAATATAATGGCCATAACCAAGCATTGGCATATAGTAGAGTGCATGCAAGTAGAGTAAGTAGATATAAAAATGTATTGCCAACAGTTTGCAAATTGTATTTTGCTCAGCAATTGGTTTGAAGTTTGTTCAGAGATAGGGATACTAGGGATATATACTCGTAGTTTTAGTGGTTTTGCCCGGTGGACAATCGTTCTTTGGTTCACGAAAATATGCTTCGATACGCGACAGTATTCTTCTTATCAATGATGTCCTAGAAAATTGCCAATTTCTCGAATCATGATGGCGCCGTGAAATTTCCCAATTTGTGCTTCATTTCATTCGGTCGGGATGTATAGTTGAAAATTGAATTTGCAAAAATTTCCAAATTTGCACATTCACTGAGGAGGACGGGGGGAACCAACTTTAGCCAATATGATGAAGGTGAGCGGGAATATTAAGAATACGATTTGTTAGTATTTGAGGAATGAGGAGTAGTCATTTGCGAAAGGCTGACAATTTCCCCCAATATCAACCCTCCACCACCCCCAGTCCTCCCCTTCAAACAACACAACGATACAATAAAAAAGCAATTTTAGGTACAATGTTGAGAGTAATAATGAAAGGGTGTGAAAGCTTTTTATAATTTTTTGCCTCGAGAAATTCGAATCGAACGCACAACTTTTTGTGAATATGCAAATGTGTTTGTGCCAAATTTTTCGTAGAAGGGAGGCCAAAGACGCAGTGAAGAGAAATTAACAGAATTCAGAATACCGCCTCGCCACCTCCGCCCCGGAACTCCACCGGGAGCTCTTTTTACTCATCGTCTTATCAATAAAATCAGTTTTGTGTGTAATTTTTTCTTCGTCTTTTTTTGTATTTTTTATTTTATAAACTCACACACTGTTCCATTGAGCCAGTCATTGTGCCTTTGTGTGTTGGCAGTCTTTTTGGTGGAAATTATTTCAGGAAAAAGGAAGAATTTTCCCACCAATGAAGAAAGTTTGAATTACAGCAAACCTCCCAATTGGGACAAGTTTTCTTCTTTCTTCTTTTTTTTTACATTTTATGTTCCTTGTGCTCTTTTTTGTGCTCCTCTTTTCATTTTAATTTACATGCCAACTCTCCGGCTTTGTTTGTGTGCGCTTGTGGTTGTCCTTATTGTGTATTTATTATCAGGGCTCTGTTGTTCAATTCGGGTGATTGTGACGATTGTGTATGATGATGGTTCTGAATGAACAGAGGGCTGATGCCGCCTGTTTGGGGAACAGAGGAGAGTCAGACTCGGCAAAAAGACAAACAGTGAGGAATTTCCAAGGAGCATTCCAAAAGAAATGCCATACCAGGCCGATAACAATATGATGATGACAACGATGATGATGATTTATACAAAAAAGTATGGAATATGGCACGAACAAGAGAGGAATATCCTGCTGAAAGATACACGTCGATTGTTTGATTGATTGAATTTGAATAATTTTAACCATCTTTTTCTTGGCAAGACGTGGATGAGGAAGGGGGATATGGAACCAGCAGCGGATGAATAATCTATTCAGCATCTTCATCTGAGGCTCTTTGTCAGCGAGTCTCTTCCAAATGTGACAGATTTTGAATATGAAAATAGCATTTCCGGCAGCGATTGAAAGAACAGAACTTTAAAATGTGATATTCAACAAGATTGATTTACAATGGCACGTAATGGTAAAGACTTTGTCCAAATTTGGCCCAGACTATTACTTTTTTTCTTCTTTTTTTAGGGCAGCAGCAATAACGATATGAACTTGGAAATCAAACTGCGATCAATAATTCATGGCCTCTCTCTTCCTATTAAGGCAAATTACTCGCTTGATGGCGAATAACCGGGCAATTTATCAAAAAATAATTTCGTCGATAACATAAACCCATATCCCCGCACTCTCTCTCTCCCTTTGTTTCACTCTGCTATGTTCGTTTCAATCATTAATTTTATCTCATTGAAGGGTATGTCAATATACAAAATTTACGATTTATGAAAAAATACAGACTAAGACAGAGGAGACAACACACTCTTATCAATCGGGTTTAGCGCACTGATGTCGAGGAGTAAAAAATCTATATACGAGTAAATATATAGCGGAGTAAAACGAAGTGAAAATTCGATTTACGTCATATAGACAGAATCTTCTCCTATCGTATCTGATCATTACGATGAGATAAAGTCGAGGAAACGAAAATCAATTTTTCGTTATTAGAAAAATCGGTTGACAGTTTCTCAAGGAAAACCCACACCGAAATCCCCAATCGTGATGTTTAACCCGGAAAAGAGGGCGCCTTCATTGATAAAAGTTCATTAATTTTCAGGGCTGTCAGTTTGCAGAAACGCGCCAGGTTTTGCAACAATTGGGACAAGTATTTCTATATATAAAATTTTTACTCGTATGAATTTTTAATGTTTGTGTGTTTTTCAAACACTTAAAAATAGAATTCTTAGTCTTTCCAGAATTCTGTTATTATTTTTAAAAAGCTAAGTTTATCAATATTAAATTTACTGTTCAGAAACAAGTATTTTATTTATAAATAAGAATTGTATATTTAAATGTGACCTAAATCTATACTTATTATACTATACATTGTTGATATTTAAATGTGAGTAACATGTTTTGTTTTATTTATTGGGTATATTTATAACTTAATACCATTTTCGGTTCGTTATATTATTTATAAAACATAAAGTGTTCTGGTCTTTTAAACATGTTTCTTTTTAAAAGTGGATGGTTTTCTTGCTTTGGGAATTTAAAATAATTTTCTGGGTTTTGGAGGAGTGAAATTAGAATATCTTTGTTTAGATGGTCGAAACGGTGGCCGAAATCCACGTGAATCATCATCTCGGTGGAAATCTCGCTTGTGTTAATGGAATAATTAAACGGGTTGGATTCGCTTCAGCTCCATTTATTTATTTATGAGCGCAAAATCTTAAAATTAAATAAATGATAACTCGGAGCATTAGGAAAAGACTTTGAGATGATTATGTCAAATTGAGTGGAGAAGGAGCAGAATGGGAAGTGGAGGAAGATGAGGGACCATCATGATGAGAATATCTTAAACTGAGCACGTGGACGGGGTAAGAAAATCGATATGGATTCAGTGCACGAGTACAGGTGGTTATATCATACATAATAGAGTGGTAATAAAATTAATTCATCCTGATTGAATGTCGGTTCAGAGAGTAGTCGGAGTCGATCGAAGGCCGGAACGTGGCCAGAGAGATTCGGTTTGGTTTATTAATTTTTCAATTTCTTCTCCACCTCGAACAGAGGAGTCCCACCTTAATAAATAATAATCTAGACTTGGCCATGGATGTAATAGCAAAAATGAGGCAATTATCCGAATGAAATTGGCAGAAAATATTTTTTCTCTCTTTTGTTTAAATATTATTTTTTAACAATTCATCTCACATACGAAAAACGCAAATTCTCGCATCTCTTTGAATATTTTATGAATTTTTTTTTGTGCCAGCCCCACCACTTAAATCCCAGTGGCTTTCCCGTTCCAGAAGCACACCTTTTTCCCATCACCAGTTTTCATCGACCAGCCTCTTGATTTCAAGCCCCTCTTCGTCAGGCTATAAATATATAGGAATAGGTAAAGAGTCGTCCGTTGTTGTCTGAATGTGCAGTGGATGGATTTGTAAAAGTGTGCACGTTTCTCGGTCCCGAATCCAGGATTGATTGCAGACAGGTAGAAAAATATTAAACCGTCGAACCCAACTTCTGTGTAGGAAATTTCTAATTTTTCTTGCGATTGAGGTTTATGTGTTTTCTTCTTTGTCAATAATTCAATTTGAAAACATTTTCCTTTGGTGTGGATTGTGTGCTTTTGACAGGAGTAGTGGCAGGAGCAGCAGCAGTGGCAGCAATAGTAGTGCAGGTGGATGGTTGTCGCAACCCCTCGTCATTTTGTGTGATTTTCGGGATTTCAGTACTTGTCGCGAATTCACTTAAATGCTTCAATAAGCCACTTCTAAGTCGGTGAGATTTGACAATAAGAATGCTTTCGATTGCAATGCGACATGTGGGGGCGTGTGTATTTGCAAAATAATCATTTCGGTCTCTTGCGGTGTTGGGCAGGGCAGGCAGGCACCCTCCGATAAATTAATTTCCCATTCTGTTCTGCTGTTCGTTTTGATATTCCGAAATCGTTATTAAATTTCGTCGCGATGAGGAAAAACGTAGCTCATGACAAAGAAATGAAGTTATTTTTCGCTGGGGAAACACTCTCTTCTCTAATACATTTATGGATGTGGTGGTAATATGTACCTGTCAGCCGAACGCAAAAACGTAATAAAATCACAAAATATGTACGCTCTATATATAAAGACAGGTAGACTCATGATGGCTTTTCCATTTCAATGATTCGTGTGTGTGCTGCTGCTGTTGGTGGTTTGTCGATTCTTTGTGGGATTCCAATGGAGACTGTAATGTGAGGTGAGGTGAGGGCGGAAGTAGGAATATGAAAAATTAATTTCTATTGATTTCGCGACGACTTTGGGGATTCGACGGAAGATCCCAGTGGTGTGGAGGAAATCTTTTCTGGACGGCACTCACTTGGAAAATAAGGGGCCGGCAGCACACCCTTTGGGAGCTGTTCGAATGGGCAATAAATTACATTTTTCGGCCATTACAGTTCCTTAGTCCAATTTTTGGGCTTCACTTTTCGGTTTGAGAAATCTTAATAAAATCATCAATTTTCGACCTAATCAATTGTACCCCTTTCTCTTACTCTCCCTGCTTTTGTACCTCACGAGGGAATTCTTTCCATCCTTGGCCGTGTAATTCAATTTCTCCAATACAAATCGAATTAAAGTCGTGTCCAACTTTAATATTGCCATTGTAAATTGGGAATGAATGCTTGCACGCGATTCAAGGATAGGTACTGCTCAACAAACTGTATTTATGGAAATGTGTTTATAGGTCAGTAGTGAGTATTTAGTGTGCATGGTATCGTAAAATGAGCAGCCCTCTTAGAACGGTCGTCTGATAACAGGATGCCTTGCACAGAGAGATACACATCTCCACTTCCATTTGGTGCATACACAAATGGCAATTAAATTGCAATTTATGATTATGCATCAAGCCCTAAATCGATTTGCGCCTTACTGCATTATTAATTACAAATACAAACCCACACACACACAACATAAAATAAATTAGAACTGAATACTAATCGTCTGGAGTAGCTGCAGCATAAAAGGCGATCCACCTTATCAGGAGGTGGTCTGATAAAGGGTTAGGTGGAGCACCCATTAAAATCGCACTTGAATAAATTCAGGAATTCCACCGTTTTCTCTTCTAGGTGTTTAAGCACCAAAGTATTCAACTTCATACACATTTCGCCTAATCTCCTCTATTCGTGTGCAATTTCTTTACCAAATAAGTCTCGGCACGCAATCCGATCATAAATTAAAAATTACTTTTCATATTAATATTAACAGAAATAACATTAGAATAATTCGTTGCCGGCGATGAATGAGTATCGTACAAATTGTGTGGTTTCCCTGCCAAAAATAGAAACAATAAACGGAAAAAATACACAGAAAATCAGAGAAATGAAAAATCGGAACCACTTTAAATAACTTTTCACGAAAATAACTCCATTCACTGGAGGAGGCTCAATTTTCAGGCGACTGTTATTTACATGAGTACTAGGGACATGAAATTAGTCCAATTTTTGACGTCACTCACTGGTGTTGTTGCTTTCTCTGGCTTGTTTGTCAAATGTCGTTAACTTGTTGAGCTTTAGGCGACACTAACGGCCAAGCCGGACATTATGATGTAATTACCTGTAATGGAAAAAAGGAGAGTATACATTAGTTTATTGCTGTTTTGTCTAGAAATTAGTGTTTCATCATTTATTTAGTACTCTTAGGGTTAATTAAATTTAGCGTTTACGACCAGGAGGGCCTTGATAAATTGCCAGTGTCGTCGGCCGATGACATTGTCATCTGAGCTTTTTATTATTCTATTCAATTGACTTTTTGCCTGGAACCATTCCAGATAAAAGCTTAAACCATGTTCTAATGCCGATTATATTAACAATCTAATTAAAATGGTTCTTCTACACATTGTTGTTGTGCGGAGGAGGAGGAGGTAAGGCAATTTATTGCTTTATAAAAAGAGTCATCAGGCTCATCATTAAGACGACCATTTCCCTCAAGATGTATTTTATTATTAAAATGTTTGTTCAATTAATAGATAACACAGAGAGAGCTGAGAGCTGGAAAGAAGAAGGAAGACATTGGTGTAACGATGGAGAAAAAAGCTGCTCCAACCTCGAAAGGTATATACTAAACATAAATAAATGCTCGACAGAGATTTCATTATGGAGAAGAAGAAGAAGTAGAAAAAAGTCCCAAGTTTAATTCGATGGAAAATGTACCAGGAATAAATTAATTTTTTCGTGTTCCATTGGTAACGAGACACGTTTCTGGTGAAATAGACCGGGACACACAATATAATGTTGTTGAATAGAAGAGCCATAAGAAAGAGATGAATAAGAAGAGGAACGGGGGGCACCCAGCAAAACAAGAGACAATATAGAGGCGCAAGCAGAAAGAATAAATCTCGATTCATTGCTTAATGGAGATTTTATTGTCTCTATAAAGAGTCTGTGAAAGACAAGGAGGCAATGGACTGAAGTAAATGGACACCAATGCTCTCGCTCTGTGTGGACCAGCCAGCCAGCGTATGAAATCGGACACTTTAAGTATGTGGCCTTTGATACTTGTACTAAGGCCACTGCTCTGGGGGTGTTATGGAGGAAGACTTTAAATTCGATTCCCGGCCGAATAAATTATATTCGCTTAGATTCGAGGCAATTCCTCCAGTTTTTAATTGGGCTTGATTTACAAACAAACTGACCGCAGCTCGAACTATAAGGTGGTGTCGTCGTGTGGGGTCAGTCGTGTTAAATTAAAATTTCACGAGACGGGGAAGGCAGAGTGAGAGAGAACAGAAAAAATTAAGTGAAAACGATGTTTGTTCTGTCCATGTGTTTAGAGCTCCATTGCCGGTGACATGATAAAGACAGTGCAGAACGAATCAGTGAGTGCTGCTGGTAATGGTGTATCATGTGATCCAGTCGAGTGGAATATTTGAATTTCAATTCCTGCAAAATCGATTTTGCACTTTATTCTTGATTCTGGCCTTGTACTTTAATAAACGACCGAAGAAATTTGGACGGAAATTGATACAATTTACTCTTTTTTATATTCCTTGGTGGTTAAGGACTATGTATAAGAAACAGAGGCGATTTGGAATGGGTAACATTAAAGAGAATAAAATTCCTGTCATTACTCATCCTCGTTTTTTTATTATCATTTTCTTTCAAACATCCATAGCCATCTTAAAGGCCCTACAACTGTTTGGGGGAAGCCGACTGGAGATAATAATAATTTATGAAAATTACAATCGAACGGAAAGCATTATACATCCGAGAGCGAGAGACTCAGTAATGATCCAATATGAGCGCTAAATCGCTAGACTGAAAAGAAAGCGAGCTGAGGAGGGCATTGGGAAAAATGGCGTGAATCCGATAGCTCTACAATTTGCATATTCTTTCGATGATGAATTGATTTCTTTTGTTGAAATGCGATTCCCATGTTCGAGTTCGTAGGGATCCATTTCAAGAACAATTGAAGGCGCACATATTTCATGAATATATCACGGAGGAGCACAGAGAAACAGATCCCGACACACAGCCACACATACACACCAAGGCAGCGCCAGACCCAATTGAATTGCAAATACCTTTTTGCATTTTTGTGAAATTTGAATGTTGGTTTTGCTCTGTCCGTCCCCCGTCCTGGATTCCTAGTGCGACAGACAGCTATGTGTGGGCTCCTTATGGGGCTTTTTACATTCTAGCACTAATAGCATCCACTCTTTGAATTATATATCCGCAAAGAGAGTAGTTTGTTTGGGTTTTGGCTTGTTTGATTTGTTTTCATGCTGAAAAGTCATCGGCACAATTTATTTTGTTCAGATTTATGGCCGCATTTCAGTTTCGAGTGCCCAAACTGATTTATTGGGCGAAAATAAATAATTGTTCTTCAGGCAGTGGCTCTGTTGTGTCTATGGGTAGGTCGGGTCTAAAATTAGGCCGGGACAAATTGTGCTCTGTGCATGTACTGGCGTAGACAGCCCCACAACATGAATGAACAGCCAACAATATTGAAGACGACCAGAAATAGTTGCTAATTTTGTATTATGTCATGAATGAGTGAAAATTAATTTTCACGTCATTTAAAATGTCACAAAATATCGACTTTTTGGCTAAATGCCATGTATAAATATGACATGTTTTTAGTCAACGCCTTTTCGCTTTTCCTTAAAACAACTTTGCCCACTAAATAACGTTTAAAAATATACTTAATTTTATATTTTCTCTCACAACATTAGTACAAAAAAATAAATCAAATGGGTCAAGAGCAAGACAAATTTTATCTAAATTTAGAATCCATTTTTTGAATTATTTGTCATATTCAACATCAAAGAAAGTTATTTTTATTTAAAATTTTTGAATTAATAATAATGTTTCAATAGGCATAAAATGCTGAAATCGTCAAAACCGACTAATTTATTTGCCTTTAAGCTATTTCTTAAAATAGATTATTGAAAATAAATGAAATGACATTTATATAGGAGGACTTTTGTGCAGTATTAATAATTTATAATTATTGAAAACCTTTTAGTCTGTTGAATTAAGTTAGATTATGAAAGCAATTCAATAATTATCACTTATTAATAGTTCGGTTTACCAGATCAAATTAATTAAAATCATATAGACACGAGTTTTATGTGGAATTGAGAAACCTATGTAATTGATATGCAAAAGTTAGTTAGTAGACTTTATAATACATAGTTTTTAACCATGTTTTAAATAAAATATTGAAATTTACTTGTTTATGTCAGCCACAACCTTCACAATATAATTGAATTTAAATTGACGATTATGTTTATATATGATGTACTGTGTCCCTATTTCCAATATCTTGTAAGATTAATTGTCTTGAAAATATCCCCTGGAGTAAAATTGGATCTATTGTAAATAAAGTTCTAAATCGATTACAGATAAAATTTTCTGCAAAATGGCAATTTTCTCAAACATTTGATCCAATTTACGTATATTCAATGGACTAAACCGATTCGCCTCAAAGTCATATTACTACGGTCATGTTTTCGATTTCAGGAGTTTCTTTTTTCAATGGGAATGAATTTACAATTTGGCAGAAACAGGAAGGACAAAAAGTGAGGTTGGTAGAAGAGAGAGAGAGAGCGAGGGCTGGGAAAATGTTTGGAGAGGGATTGAAGGCGACAATGGCTTGAAATGGAGCTGGTTACAATTGGTCCATTTGATTTATTGAAGCGTGCAAGCCTTTTTCACGCACTCCTGCTCGCCAATCTGATTAACTTCGTACTGAAAAATACCAATTTTCCAGTTTTCCTTCCCATCTTTGCACAGCTATGTATTCATTTCTGTGTGCTAGGAGTGTACGAGTAAAAGTGTGTTTGTTGTACGCTTCGGAGACAAGTGAAAACTGTTGGCGAAATTTATTCATTTATTTATATTTATTCGTTCAGCATTTGTCGGGTTTTTCGCGATGGTGAGACACCTCCGTACACCACGTGTGGTGCGCTTAATTTACATTTCAATTACCGAGCTCCTATCTCCCTCTTGCCCCCTTCATCTACTTCCCTCACCGTGGGATAGTGGAGGACTGGAGGATCAGATCTGGTGGGGCTGTATTTAAATTTTTAAATCCGTCTGGCGGAACGAAAATTTCAACCAATTGCCGGTACTAAATATAGACAACCATAAAATAAAACGGGGATTTGTCTTCCCCAAAGCATAATTCCCTTCCAACCGAATAAGAGACCAAATTTGCGGACAGAAATATCGATCCTAAATCCCGGCCACAGTGCGTAAGTGGCATAGATTCAAATCAAGGAACAATCGAAGATTTATACGCGAAACATACGGTGCCTTTTGAATTATTTGCCAAGATCTTGCCACTCAAACGAGGGTTGATTTTGCAAGCTATAAATAAACTCGGCCCTGTTTAGATAAGTTTTACACAGCAATTTTTCGGTGGTCCATCGATGAAATCGTCTTGGAAGTAAGTTGAATTTCCCTCCGTAGAGCAGTTCATGTTTGGAAAATTGAGGGAGGTGTTAATAAAATAGTATTCGCTGGTTTTGTTGCTTCTATTCAAATCATAGGAAATGGTTCGTGCAAATAATAATATTATTCGATGATATTCCATTTTTGCTGAGTAAGTGACGAATTTGTTTTATACGTTTACGACTTTAAATCACGTGAATTTTATTACTTAATTATTCTTAACTAGAATAAATCGCATTTCCAGACATTTATTTTAAGAACTTAACTTTATCTAGTTTTAAACAGTTTTGAAATATTTTTAGTTATTACATAGCTCCTTCAAAATTTATGGTTTTTGGTTGGTTAATTAATGGTCGAAAACTTTAAGATTATTGGCATTTATGGAAACTGGAAACGGGCTATTGGTTTGCCATTGCGAGTTAATAGAAGGGTTTCGAACTGGGTAATAAATCTGGCTTTGGGCGATGTTTTTTTTTCTCTGGCCAGAGAATTGTTTTTGTTCAATTGAAAGGCATACATAAGTAGTTAAGAGAGTGTTCTGGGCCGTGAAATTAAAAGACCGAAATGATGAAAATTTCTTGCTGTCCCAATCAGCCCGAATTCGTTTTTTCCTCCGTTCCGTTCCATTCATGATGTGACCCATCGCCATCCAAAGTCGGTTTCTGTCTATCGTTTCCCACTATATAGTATCATCGTCATAGACAAAAACAAACACAATAAAATCCTATGAATCCGATGGAGACAATTCCGAGCAAAAGCAGCACCAGCAGTAACAGGAATATAGGCAAAGCTTATTCTTGCAAGTTTCTCGGTTTTACTTCACCAACTTTTTTCATTTCATTTCATTCCTTTCATTAAACTTTTTCCGTCATTCGACAGGACATGGAGCCCTTTGTTGTTGTTGTTGTCGTAGTCGTCAGTGACGCGGTGGTTCCTGCAGTGGTTGGTGGGAGCTTGTTTGGCTATGGCGACCGACCGTAAAAAGTCCGGAATCCTCCTTTCAATCCGAGAAATTGTAATGTAAATTTGGACTTTTCTTCCTCGTCCTCTTGCTCTCCATCTCTCCGCTTTCTCTGTCTTTCGCTGACATTGCCTAGTTATGTGTTGGCAGAGGACTCGTCTCTTGGACTGATTGTGTGTCATGGCTCAACGATCCAACGGCCAGCATTATCGTAAAATTGCTGCTGAAAGTTTAGTGGAAAGTACCCGAAGCCGTTTGTTTGCTCGCCTCGTGCAAATAGATATCCCTACCCGTCTTCTTCTCTATTCTTTGTCTCTCTGGGGACCAGTCAATTCGACAACAAATTTATTTTGATGAGCGAAATAATTTGAATAGATTTTCAGCAATAAACTGGGATCAATTTAAAAGTCTTCCGCACCAAACAACAACATCATCAAATTCAATGTTGTCTTTAGAAAAACAGATATATTTATTATAAGCATTCAAATTACTTTCCAACAAATGATTAAATTCTATTTTTCAATTTATTTTTAAGTGGGCTCTTAAAAAGTAATATCATTGTTTATTTTTTATTCTAATTAATATTTTTAAATTATTTGCCTTAAGTATTTGTTTAAGCTTATTTAACATTTTCTTTTTAATACCAAACGAATAAGTTTATTATTATGATTGAATTTTAGTTAATTTTGAAATTATTAAACTAATTTTAGATTTTTAGGATATTACGTGCATATACCGGCCTCCTAGCCTATGTGGTAGCCTTTCCGACTGCCTCTTCGAAGGCCATGGGTTCGACCTCTGTGCAGGTAGGATTGATTTGGTCATTTCAACAGGTCAAGGTATTATTAATTGACTAATAATACAACGAAAACAAATAGTCATGAAAAGTCTAAGCCCTTTAGTTGGGGTTAAGACTCCCTATGTTTCTTACAGGAATTGAAAGGAAAAATTTACTATTTTAAATGTCTATAATTTACAATTTGGAGTAATCAAAAACTGTTTTCTTATAGAATGTCCTTTTTACAAAAAAAAACCAATCAATTTTCTACAAAGAAATCTAGTCTCAGTGATTTAATTAAATACCAAATTGATAGATGGTATTGTCTTTAATTTTCTTATCTTGAGAGGTTGAATTATTTCCTTTGTGTGATTCCATTTCACCTCTGTCTATGGTGTCTATTGATCGCTGCTTTTAAGCGTATTGATTTTAAATCTTTCCTTTATGGAAGTCTGATTAAATACCAAATCAAATATTCATGAGTTAATTTTTCATTTAAGTGGAAGAGTGTTTCCTGAATCGGATCCCCTGGCCCCGGATTTTCGTGTGTTTGGTGGAACTGGTGGCAGCGATGGAGGAAGTGGAGCTCCGCGCGGTGAAGAATAATAGAAATTGAAAAATCGGTGAACCGATCGATGGGGGGTGGTTTTGCATCATCGTCCTCGGCATCATCATCGCCATCATGAACATCATTGTTCGTCAATGACGACGACAGGCAAAAGCACTCTTTTTCCATGCCTCATCCACCACAGTGATGGTTTTTTGTTCTCTCCACTCCATAAAACCGTGAAACGGTCATGTGGTGGTCGGCGGAGAAACCGTTTTTCCAATTAACGGGGATAAATTTTTAAATCTTAAAAGTTTCGAATAAAATTAATTGCCTTCACAATTTCTGTGCATTTACATTCATTAGCATTAAAGATTGGCGCTTCCGAGCTTCGGTCGCCGTTGGGTAAATTTGAATTTTATCCTCTTCGTGCATGCCTGGTTTGGGGTTGATGGTGATGGCGGTATCATGCCCTGCCAATGATGATTTTCCACAGCAAGAAGCAGCAGGAAGAAGATTCTTTCTCAGCCCTGTCTCTCTCTATTATTACACAACAATTCCTCTCATTATGACGTGAATCTTTGCGGGTGTCAAGAATGATGGATGATGGCACTTGCCTATATATGGATGAGGATCCTTAAAATCGATTAGAAGATTTAATTATGTATTCCCCCAGTCCTTGATGTTCGACAGCTATTAAGGCACTATCACACGTTTTTGCGGAGCTGAAGATAAGTGGACCGCCCTTATAAAAATACCCGAAATTGTCTTTTAATATTAGTTTTTTTCTTCTTCTTTGGCTCTTTCCTCATAAAGATGCCGTGCCTTTGTTCCTCTTGGACCGTGGTGATGGGGAAAAATCAACAACGATAAAGTGAAACAGTGTTTGCCGTTTATTTGCAATACCTCCAACCCTCCTTGTCTTACGAGTTTTAAATTCTTTTTTCATCACCCTGGAAGAATGGTGCTAAGAAAACGAGCTAAATCCGAACGTACAGAAATACTGCAGTGTGAAAAAATATAGCGCGCGGGAAGAGTGATGTGCTTTATTTATTTGTTTGTCAGGAGGACGGTGGTTGCAAAAACCGGAAAGTGGTGAATAAGAGAGCTTTAGTTTGACGCATAAAACGAGATGAGCCGTAAAATAAAGGAGAACGTAAAAATCAGAGACGGAACAAACCGATCTGACAGGAATTGATGGGTCTCTAGACACTTTCTCCCCTTTTAAATGTTGTTTTATTTTATGTAAATTTTCGGCTTAGAAAAAAAAAGTTCTGAGTTTTCTGTTTATATTTTTCCTTGTACGGAACGCTTTAATTTTAATGTAATCGAATAATATATGAGTATCTTCTGTTAAAGTTATTTTTAAAGGTGGTTTTCACAAAAAATTACTTAATACCTATGGTATCTTCTTAATTAAAATAATAACTTTTCTCTGTAGAAATGGAAAAATACAATTTTATTTATTTCTATTTATTTGCTACTAGATAATGTGACTTTATCTTATTATAGAATTTCTGAACCCGTGGTCAATTGCAATGCCTTGTTAAATGCAAATTTGGTTTTTACAACCTTTTTAGTGCGAAATTTTATGGACTTAAAGTAAGTAAAAACGTAATTTAGTCAAGGCAGTCTTGTTTGGTATTTTTACATCTTCTCGGTTCAGAATCTGATGGCTTGAAATTTGGGGTTGGAGCGGAAACTTTTTGGTTTGGGGGGTGGATGAAGGCAACCCAGAAATAAACGATTTTTACAACATTTGATTGCGGACCATTTATCAAATTTGGCCGCTCCGTCGAATGGGAATGGAATGGAGATTCGGAATGGCGAAAAGGGAGCGCGCGAATACTGCGTGCTCATTCCCAGGCAAATTACTACTCGGCATAATTGATGGGCTCATTGCAGGGCAACTGGCGCGATTTCGCGGGATGCACAAGCCCGTGACAAGATCATTTTCGTATTCAAATTGGTGTAATTTGATTTTGATAAGAGCGCTCCGATTAGCAATCTGACAATGAATGATGATGGTCGCATCTAAATAACGCCATCTCTGTCAAGGGATCTCTCACCCTCGCCGCCCGGCCCTCCTCTTCTCGCCGGAGCTCGCCTCTAAACGGTTCAGTTCATCTGGGAGGCAGTAACTGCAGCACTTATTTGACGACCAAATTATTTTCTTAATTTCATACATCACTGATGACGATTATGGCCATGGATATTTGGCGGTATTTTTAATTTAAATCCATCCCTCCTCTCCCACTTTTGGAGTTTATATTTATTTTTTCGGATCATCGTCATCGGCCATTAACCTTCCAGCAGCAGCGGCAGTAGCAGCATCAGTAATGGTAGATTTGTCCCAGATGAATTATGGCGGTGAAATTTATCTTTTGTTTAATTTCCTTCGCGCAGCCAGCACTTTGTTACGACTGGAAGTTCGGCAAAGAAGAGTCTTTTTGTGGGATGGGGTCAGGGAATAATATTGCTACAGCAGGATCAAATTTCATCTATAATATGCAACATATGGATAAATGCGGGAGGATTCAATGTGCTGTGTAATTGTGTGAGTGATATTCTTAAGTCGGAATCCCCTCAGATGATTTGATTCTATTTAAAAACCCTTCTGAATTCTTGAGATTTTTGCCATTATATTGAAACCGGAGACTTAAATGGTTATGAAACTGTCGGTTACTCGCTTCCTTACTTTTTGGAAAATTCAATACCATAATCTTAATTTGTTCTTTTCTTTGGAGTTTTATCCATTTTATAATACAGTCGCCTCTCGATAATTAAAACTTTTGATAAATTGAACCTTTCAATAATTCGAAGTTAACAGGAGTTCCCTGAAAAGTTTCTTGATATTTTGAATTAAATGAATACATTTTTTTGCTCTCGGTAATTTAAACCAATAAAGACAATTTGATTGTAAGAAAACGAATGTTCTTTTTTAATTTTTGTGTTAATTTATGAAAAAATGCATAAAATTTCGTGTAATGAGGTTTACCGACCCCGTGGATAAGCATTATGAAAAGCACGGTCTTGTATTAAAGAGCTCGTTATGCTCGTGGCTTTAAAGAACCCTAGTGTTTAATAATGTCTTATCTTATCGACCTAGTTGTATAAATAACTTTAAAATTGTTCAAATGAAGTCCCTTTTGCAACGTTTACAAATTTGATATAAATTTCAGAAGCTTATAATGATATGGGTTGTTTATTTTTATATTAATAAGTTCGTGACTTCATATTTCCAAAATTAGATTGGAACCTTGGAGCTAAAATAGAACTTTAAGCATATTAATAAAGCAAAATTATAAGTTGTTTCTGAACTATAAAACAGTCTATGGCAATATCCCTACACGAAATCGAGGACCTTGATATTTGTTTAATATTTAACATGGTTGTTAAAGATTGCCTTAATGATGCAATTAGTCATTGTTTATGCAATGAGAATTGCGCATAGAGTGCACTTATAAATTTTATTAAACACTTTATGTGAGTGCAGAGCATTTAAATGAGGAAAAGCGCTTTCTTAACCCCTTTATCTTAACGTTTGCAGTGAGAGAGAGCACATAATTTTTATGCTTAACACACAAAGATTGTCTGTAATTAAAAACGTAATTAAATTTTCGGGATATAAACACAAACACAAATATTGTGATTTTATTTAGTTCGCCGTTAGTGTGTGCAAGTGTGCGAATTTCATGCTGAAGAGCCAAGAAGACGTCTTGGCAAAATCTTATTTAAACTGGCAAAGTTTTGCGCTAACAATTCCGTTCTAGAAAGCAGCAGCAGCACCAGTAGATGAACGAGATGAAGAAAACATGTAATCATACACATACTATAGACATTCATATAGTATGGATACATATTTGCAAATATAAAAGGGATGGAAGGGAGGAGAGCGGGAAAAGCCTGCAAAATAACAAATTTGGCGAAATTGATTTTTCGAAGCAAGTTTTCCGTAATTTCCATGTCACTGAATGAGGCCTGACTTGTTGTCTGCGGATCGGGCTTCAGCAGAGTGTGGTACGCAAAATTTGCGCGCGTCTTCTTTATTTACTGTTCCGTAAACAAGCACCCAGTCATTGTTGCCCTAATTCCCCGGTACCAGCAGCCACCAGATGTCACAATTAGAATTATTTAGTCTTTTTGCGGGGAGCATTTGAATTCCTAATATTAAGTATTAAAGATTTTGGGGGGTGACTTTTTATTCCTTTAAAAATTTCAAGGTTTTGGCAATTGGCTCAGCGTTCCATCCTCCCATCTCTTCGGTTAGAATCACCACAAACAGAGACACACATAAGTGCTGCTTTTCCTTTGGCAAAAGACGGAAACCGGAACAACAAAGGAGGATTTGCTCATTTTTGCAATAGGGAATTTGTGTTCCTGGATTTTTATTCTTCTGTCGGATTGACCTAAATTTTCCTTTCTGGTTGCTGGCAACACGTTTTTGGGGCGGTGGTATTCAAGTGGAGCATGGCAGCTCCCTGATAAGATTAAAGGGGCTTTGTTTTCGGCCAAGAGAAAACGCTTTTGGGGAATTTTAATTAGACCACTCAATATCACATATATTGGTCCCATAATTGGGTTTTGGTGTCGTGATTTGGGAACGGAGATAATAATTGTATTGTTATATGTAACGGAACTTTAAATTGCTTTTGGAAGAAGCAATCTTCTTTAATAAAGAATGCCTGATAAAGCGATGCAAAAACTTTTCACTTTAGAAGCATAGAGAGAGAAGGAAAGCCCAAGGACGATGACGACGGTGGAGCAGAACTTGAAAGTGGGCTTCCCAGCCACAGACAGCTCTCCAAAAAAGTGTTTTTGGCAAATGCAAGTCTATGTATGTTATTTATATTTTTACTTTTGCCAATATATTATCATCATCATCGTTTCGGAAGCCAAGTTTTCAGTTGGCAACCGCCAGAAGAAGTGGAAGAAGATGGCAAAAAAGTGGAAAAGAAAGACTGACGGAGCCAAGAGAGGAGAAGACAATGTCCTGAAGATCTGTCTGATGTCGCTGAAAGAATTCTTCCGGTTTATTTTTTCGAGATATAGCGGAGATCTGGAGAGGGGGCAAGTATCTCATTCACCGCATTTTTCATATCATTTCATTCGGTGTACATAAATTACGTCTTAAAATCGTCTTAGGAGCTTCACAAGAATAAATATAAGGGTTGATAATTCTGTTGGTTTTCTGCTCACCGTCGTCGACGTCTTCTTCGTCATCGTCAGAATTGTTGTCGACTTTTCTTCTTGTGGAAACCTTTAATGGAAAATCCCTGGCTCTAAGCATGTTTACTCTACTGTCGTTTATTTACCATACTCGTGTCTTCCCGTTCTGTCCCATCAGTAAGCCACGTCCGAGACAGAGAACAAATGGATTTTTTAGTTTATTTTTTGTTTTCGGGGGAGGGAGGTGTTTTTTCTTAGGGCAGGGAAAATGTTGTAAAAAGAAAGCGCCATTAAAATCCTTTGAACAATTATTGGTTACTTTTGGGGCGAAAAAATTAATACCCTGGTGATTGATTTTCACGGAAAGAGGAGGTTACCCGCCGATCCCTTCCGCTTTCCTCCTTTCTTTGCCAACAAATCTACATCTGTTTTGACAAATTCTCTGTGTTTTAATAATTCATGTAATAACTGCTGGAGGAGCAGTAGAAGAAGAAGGGTTACAGGTTGCGGTTCCATGCCCCGGCATTATAAATTATTTATATATTAAAATACGGCTTGTACTTTGTCAAAAAGTTTCCGAGGCGAAGAGGTGGAGGTCGGAAAAGACGTTAATTCCGGATGGTTGATGATGATACCTCTGCGGTGAATTTTGAAACTGGAACAATCCGCCAAATTGGGACTGGTTACGTAGTCGTCGCCAAGGTAAGATTCACACCTAGTTACCCTTGGATCTGGTGGAATTTTCTTGGGAAAAGCGATACACACCAGACACAAGAACAGTATCAATTCCAATGACAAAGACTTGAATAAATCGGTGCACGATGAGCCATCAGTTTTGTGGAAAGCATTTCTCTCTCTAGCCCCTTTTCTCATCGTCACTGACAAAATCTTTATTATTTATTGTTGTGATTCGATGGAAATCTTTTTTGAAAGGAGAGAAAGTGTGCAATTTGACATAATTTATTCCCCACGGGCGTAAGAAAAACTTTTTAAAATGTCTCAATTGGAGAGCTACACTCACCCCACCCCAACCCGAGTGCACCCTTATTTTTCTGCATAATTAATAATTATTCGGAATGGTATAGAACGTATTGTGTTCTCGAGTGCAAATTGTATCATCACTTTAGCCGTTATTAAAATTTATTTCCTTTAAATGTGTTGATTTTGTGTCACAATGACAACACACGTGACGTGACACGTGATCCCTCGTTCTCGTTTTTGTAACTTTTTAATTTGCCAATAGTAATCGCCCGCCTTTTGCCGTTCGACGTCGACTGTGCTGGATGATTCGCTGGGGTTGTTGCGAATCGGGATAATGCGAGGATAATTGTGTCGAGCGAAATGATGGGTGCCAAATTGGGATTCTGCGTGAGGCATTACAAGACAAAGACGGGGGATTATGTGTTCTTAATAGAATTGAATCTGAACAGTAGATAATGATCCGTATGACGTCACCAAATCACATACGCACATAGCCTCTAATTAAGGCATCAAATGGGCAAAACATCAAAGTTGGCTGTTTTTGCGCCGAGAGATCAGCCCGGAAACGGGAATGGGATGCATAACAATTGCAAATTAGCCGTTTGGAATGACTCTCAATGTATTATCAAATGGTGATTTAATTAGACCTATCGAGGAGGGTTTCCGGAGGTCCTCCTCAGATGTTAAAATGAAGCCGAGACTCAGGAAATGCTGCGATGAGTTGGACTTTGGACTCCCGGCCGCGTGGCCGTGGGGTGGAACCACTCGTGGTGCTACGAAGGAGAATTGTTATAAATACTCACGCCTTGATGTCTCCCTTGTTGTCTTTCCTCGTCTGTGGTCTAATTCCCAAGCATATAAAGACTTAGGGGAATTGTTGATCGAGGTAAAAGAAGTGAAGCTGGAAGACAAGTGCCAAAATAGTCAATTTAAAGTGAGTGAAAAGAGATGTGGTCGCTTCAACGGTCAGGAAAGAAGAGATCGAGCGGAATTAAGTTCCAACTCGATTGACCTTATTTATTTTCATAATTCAATATTATTTTACAATTATTATTTACATTCGATTATTTACATTGTGGTGGAAAGAGGGGAAATCTGGGAGAGAGAAGGAATAACCGGTTCGGGAATGTGCACTGTCTCCCGACACGGTCAGCGGTGCTCGACCAGATTCCCGATCACCACAGACCGGATTCAGGACACACAGCACGGCAAAAAAACAGTGAACCTGACACACGACTTCTGATAAATGAAGCGCACAGAGCCGGAAAGGGGAAATCATTAGGAATTGAATAACTGTCTCCCTTGAGAAATTATCGGTTGATTCGAGACGAGCCATTGCGCGGTAATACCGTCTTTTCAATTTATCGATTTCGGAACCTAATTGAACAGTTATAAATAGGGAATAATAATTTGACGAAAGAAAGAGACGGGAAAAAGCCGAAAAAGTCGTCCAATAAGCTGATTAATTGGGGGATTTTCAAAAATGATAATATTTCTATTCTCAATTCTACTTCCCGCTGGGATTTTCACAAATTCCAATAATTGACAATGTACGATATAGGAAACGATTTTTTTGCAATTACGTTCAGAAACTTACAATTACTGAAACGAAGACTTCCGTTTTGTTAACGTAAGTTATTAGTTATTAGATACTTATTTCGATGCATTTTATATTGATTATTGATTAGGGATCTATCTTCAATTTTATTTAATGAAATGTAAATTGGGTATGATCCTAAAACTGTAAATTTATTACAAGTATTTTAATCAATTTTGATTGAATGGAAACAGAACATCTTTGCTCTCAGACTCTGGAAATATGTTGATTTTAACTAATAAACGTTAGAGTGCTTGAAACGAAGATTGGTCTTGGGTTTAGTTTCAAATTTAATCATTTAAAGCGTAGTATTTTTGGATGGATTACTTATTGATTTTCCAAAAATAGATGCTTATCCATTTAATCAACTTTGTGGAAGTAACTAAAATTAAGGGTTGAAAACTATATTCATTTGTGAAACTTGGTTGGGTATTATTGATTAAATATTTATTCGAAAGGTTATTTTTCAAAGGTATTAAAATTGGATAAATCCTCTTCGAATTGGATTTAATGGATTTTTCCATTTGTGGATTTGGGTTTGTGGAAGAAAGACAGAAACTGTGGATTTGGCTAATATTCTAGAAACTATTATGATTTATGAACTTTTATTACGGATGTCATAAAGTCGATATATTTTTACTTTGGTCATTTTATTGTTAATTTATTGGACTTATAGTTATCGATTTTGTGGGAAGTAAACGTAAGCATTAAATTGTTACTGATCAGGCTGGTTTTATTTTAGTGCTCCATGTGGAGAAGTGGGATTGGGAGGTTTTCCGGGGATGTGATTCTGATGGATTCTGAGTAGTGGCTTGTTTGCTAGCCTTTCTCCGCTCCGACATCATCCCGAACAAATATACATAGCTGAAAGTTTGTGTTTGCATACCAATTTGCAATTAAACCCTCCTTCCTTCCGAATCCAATCAAGCCTTAGAACAAAAAGTCAACACAGGCTTGCAATGATCTTATGCTTCACCTTTAGTCTTTAGCCAACAATGTGATATTATGCACCGGAACGTGCAAATCGAGAAGTTTGTTCTGGGACGAGATACTCTCAACGGCCAGTCGATGTAAATTGCCAGCTTTACGGTCAGTACCTTTATAAAATGGATCCCTTCCCTTAGTATTAAACCGGTCAGCCCTAAAATATTTGCTATAATTGAGATGGCAGCAATTCAATTATCTTAATGTAACGGTATTAAAACTCATTAAACATTTACTCTTCTGCTTAAATGTTTCAATTTCGGGCTCTGATGCTCCTAAAATCCAGATGAACAACAATTCGATCAAATTAATTACCTGACGTTTTCGTCTGTGCAAACAGAATTGGCGTTTGGATTTTGAGCCAGCCAAGTAGCTGGTGATGGCAAACGGAACGACTCTGACACCGTTACCATTTTTGCGCACTCTGCCAAATGGGGATATCCTTTGAGATGGGAAAATTATTCAAATAAAACGGCCCTCCACAAATTCAAATATATACTCTCGCTCTTTAGTCTATGCATATACATTTCTCCTACTGGATATTTACCCGTAATATAAATTACATCAACGGAAACGGTAATGATGATGATGAGCAGAACGATGAAAGAGAGAGCGAGGCATTTTGATGAAAAATAGTAAATGATTAGGATTGAGGGAAGGTGAGGTAATGCAGCTCCGAGACACATTCAAATTTATTTAAATTTTTATGGCAATGGGTATTAGGATTGTGCTATCTATATTGTTTTGCACAAATAGAAAAAAGAACACTCAGTGACTAAAAGAGGAGCCATGGTTATTTCCTTAATGAACTACAATTTTTCTCATCTCCTTAAATTTTTGATCTCGTGAGTGAGCAAAGATAAAATCGACAATATCATCATCATTATGTATAATAAGAATTATTTATTATTACTGTTTTTGCAAATTCTTGTGTGTTTAGCCCAAATGTATAAAGTGAATGTTAAGAAGAAAGGTGTAGTAAAAATTTAGCTATATTTCATTATACTTATTTATATCTGAACATTTTAATTGTTAATTATATGCAATTTAATTAATTTTGTACCTTATTTAATCCAGACAAATCAATCACTGCAGCTTACCTGAAAAGAGAAGAAAGAGGTGATTAGATTTTTGAATCAGGTGTTTGAGCTGTAAACTATATAAAGGCTTTAGTGAAATGAGTTTCCCCAGCAATTCAAGAGGGTTAGCAAACACTCTAGATATTGATAGCCGCTTGATCCACTCAAGTACGGGCTGTGAGTATTGTGGTATCGATGGACAAAGACGGGCCCAGCCCGCACTCGACGAAATGGAATGCTTTATGATAGCAGAAATTTCGGTTCCACTTTGGCGAAAGGGGGTGTATTTTTGAATGAAACCGACCACAAAAGTAAATATTTTCTCTAATTTTTCTAGTCTCCATTATATATAGGATCTTTTTAGGGCGCATTCCATTCCATTTCGTTACATGTTTATATTATCAAGTTTATTTGTTTGTCTCTTTCTCAAATATTTGAGTTGTTTTGTTTTGCACATTGAAGCCGAGGACGCCCAGTTTTTTTTATTTCTGTTCAGAGCGGATTCGCAAAATTGCGACAATCCTGCTGGTGATTATATTGTCGTCGGCGATGGCGGTTTGGCTCGTCGAAAAGGTTAAGTGGGTCGTTATAAAGCCGAGGCGAAGGAGCCAGTATCATTGCCGCTGGATGGCCAATAATGTAAAGTTTATTTGCCGTCAACCCGTCCTGTCCCGGCCTTTCTCGCTCTCTTACTGTGTGCTCTGTGTGTAATGTGAATCTTGTTTTCGGATTAAAAAAATTCGAAAAATGTCCAAATTGAGTTGTCCGGGCAAAGTTCCGAAACGAAACGAATTCCAGCTGTTTGCCAAACGCCCGAGTGGGTACATGTGGATGAAGTGCTCCGTATACTACAGCAGTGGCCCGAATCGCGTGCTTTTGAAAGCTCACTTTTGTGCAAAGTTGGCCCGAATTGGTTCTGATTTGAATTTAATGAAACTGTTGGGATTTTGATGTTTGGAACGGCATTCGACTCTGCGTTTGACTGACGTGTTGAAAATGTGATTTTTGGTGACCTTCGCCCAGCCAGGGATGGACAGGGACAGGAGCGGACCAGGAGTGCCAAAGTGGAAAAGTCAATTATTATAAAAGAAAACAAAAACGGCAGAATAACAAAGCTGCGGATAATCCGTTTTCAACAGCATCTTAACATAATGTTCATAATTCGCAAAATTGCTTCAAGGAAAAGAGATTCTTGGATTTTTCAGCAAACCTCATAAAATGAATTTATTATTTCGCACAAAAATAACAAGATTTCATCCCTTAATTAACGATGGGAATAAGCGAGAGTTTGCATTTAACAAGGGTACCTCACAAAACATCAGCGACATGTTTTTGGATTATTAAATTGCTAAAAATAATGTGTTGCTGCAAATAGCTGAAATTACATATAGTAATTGTTATGTGCTGAATATTATCAACAATGTACTTAATGAAGGAGCTTTAAAATAGGAGGAAATTTAATATCTAAAATAATTAAAGACAATAAAATCCGTTTTGTTAAACTTATGGCCATAGTCGATTTGTATCGTCATTAGCCAGGTTGGCAATTTTATTTTTACCGTTGCCATTTTCAGAGGTGATATAAAGTGTGAATTACAATATAATTTTGTTATTTCTTAATTTATTCCGACAATAAATTATCTGGCGCGAGAAAAGTTTACGTCTCTGCTCCCCCGCTCCTGGAATTCGGACCCGAATAATGAAATGGTGCAAAATGAAGCGGATAAACGTTGGAGATGGAAGCGGAAAGCGGGGGGTAATTGCTGGTTACCTGATGGGGGGATGATGAACGAGGTGGCAGGCCTGAGGAATGAGGGGTGGAATGGAAATTAATATCAAACGCGTTGATAATGAGAGGAAATCCGCGTGGCGGTGTGTTGGCGGTGGGATAATGTGGGTTTGAGCCAGATGATGAAGAGCCCCGTTAGTGTATGTAAATAATCATGGAAATCTTCTTCGACAAACATAAATATAAGCATGAACACACACATTTTCACAGGCAATATGACTGGCGGAGGACAAACACACAGAGCGAGCATTGTGATTCTAATTTTGCAAAATTAAAATATCAACGTGTTTGCGAAGAGTTTGAGAAAGTGGCACCGTGGGGAGAGGTGTTTTGGGGACCGTTTTGTAATTAAAACGGTATCTCACCTTTTCCAACCATCATCAACCATCCACCTGGTGATGGTGGTTAAATAATTCATCAAGACGCGCGCAATGACTTAGTCAAGGGAAATCCAACCGAAATGCTGGTGAGTGTGACCTGGTTAGGGAAACGCTTTGTATAAATAAACGAGAGGTATAGGCAAATTTGGGCAAAGTTTAGCGCAACTTTTCTGCCTCCAAATTCGGTTGATTATCCCATTCAGGTAAAATAGAGACAAAACGCTCGATTGGGTACGATTTTTCCATATCAATCGTGTCCCACTTATTATGCCCCAGAAAATCGGAGAAAAAGTTTAAGCACAAGCAGAGAGTGTGATGAAAATAAACAATGAGATGGACTACATTTCCATAGTCCAGGAGAATAAAACTTTGGGCCGGAACCAAAACTTTCACCAAACCACCTTCTCTACACTATCAAGGCTAGTCACACTGTACTCCTTCGTGGCACGAGGTGTGTATTAGTATCTCGTGAAATGTGCAAACTTTGGAAAATAAATGATTCGCAATCGAGCGCTAAAGTGTTTGCGAAAATGGCGATGACGCAGGACGGACCGGGTAATTGAGTTCGATTCAGGGACTCGGTGTACCTAATTGGACTAGGTGGATGCCATTAAGAGCGCGAAAATGGATTCCACCGAACAGATGACGACGTAAACACTTGAACTGCTCCACGGCGGTGGACTGAAAGATGATAAAGTGTATGGGAGAGAGGAAAGCTGGAATTTTTCCCCGGGAGAAGTACTATCTTCCAAGTATCGTCGTGAAGGATCTTGAAGAGGACGGAAAAGCGAAAAAATTCTGATTATCCTCCCAAGATGAGTGGCATCCGTTTTTGCATACACATTCTCAATACGATTTCTGTTTTTTTTCTTATTCTTCAGTTATATATAAATAGCAGAGTGAAGAATGAAATTCGCACAAAACATGGCAACGGTATAATGAGATAAGAAAAAGTACCAAGATACGAATTAAAAGTAGTCTTGAGCCATGGCTTTATCTATGTATACATTTAAAAAATACCCCCAGCAAACAACAACAACAATGGCCTGCGATAAGCAAAAAGGACGGTGACTTTATTGTTGTTCCTGTTGTTGGTGGTGGAGAGAGCGAGAACGGGACACACACACACATTTTTATCACATTATCCAAATCCGAGCTTCAAGCTGTATTAGCAGCGGACTCTAGGGACTGAATTTCGTGGAAGTTAGCTGGTACGTGCAAAGCTTAGGCAGGTGGATTCTCTTGAGTTGGATCAAGGAGGCGCCAAATAAATAACAAATATAAGGTGGTGAAAGTTGCCGATTTTCGACACTTAACAATTTGGAGGCCCAAGCAGAATTTAAATCATGTTCTCGAAGGACGGAAAAAATTGCTGAAAAATGAAATTAACATTCCCGGTGTCCAGGAATAAGAAGCAGAGTTCTCTGATCCGATTAATGGGCAAGTTAATGTGCCATAAATGGCTCATTAGAATTTCTAATGTAAAGTAATTTTTTTTTTCAAAGTCCCCCAATTGCTTTTTTGCGTACGAATCAGATTTGTTGGAACGGATTTTCAACATTTTACAGTGGCGCCATTGTTATAGTTAGAATAAAATACATTACATTAATTTCATACTATTCAAATTAAAAAAAAGAAATTTTATCTAAAATGTTGTGTCAAAGATCTTCCCAGTATTTGATTTTTAAATTCTGAATTTCTCTGCTATTTGAACTTTCACCTCAGCACAAGGACCTAATTAAGAATTCATGAAAAACTAGACAATTTCAAGAATATTGCTAATTTTATGTAACCAACTTCATTTGGTAACAGTATAGCTAGAATACCAAAGGGAATCGTTTATTTGTATCTCACTGTAAAGTAGTCATAATCACTAGGCGATGCCATGAGGAGCTGTGCCAGCATTTTGATTGAAAATTTAATTTCCAGCCCATATTAGACCTCCTAGCTGATAGGCAATTTAGTCGAGTTCATTTAGTCAGCGCTGTCGAGTCGACGTCCAAGTCGCTCGTTGTTTAGGCTGGAGCTGGTGGTGGGTGGTTCGGGTTGTCGGTCTGTGTAGCGCAAGGGGCGCACAATTAAGAACGATTTTATTCGAACAGCGGAATCGTGATGTAATTCAAAAAGTTTTGTACGGGGAAATTTGCAAATTAAAAACTCGATTTGGTTTCATGGAAATGAGATTGAGAGCTGGTGATGAGAGGGAGGGTAGGCATGGGGAGGTGGAGTAGGACTTTGCCATTTGTCAGGGAATTAGGTACGAGTTTGATGCGGGCTTAAGACAAATATTGGCAAATTGGTTGTGATTGAATGCCGAGGATCTGGGCAAATCCAATTTATCGATATTAATGACATCGTTTACACCGTATCTCCTTTACCGAGATCAGTTGTAGTAGATAATGAAAAATTGATCCATTAAACGGCAAGTAATTTCTTCTTTGGGCGCTCCACAACTCTCGGTAAACTTTGCAAACGATTCGATTTGTCGGAGATTGGATTCCTTCGACAAGATTAATTCCATTTTTCTCATTTGATTATGGTCGCCCATCAGCAGTACTTCTGTTTGGATACGACAGGGCAATTATTTTCCGGTTCCTTCCACTTCTTCCTCGTCTTCCTCCTCTTGTTCTCTGCCCAGTCAGTCCTGTTCTGTTCTCTGTATCTCTCGAATGCGATTAGTGTCATTAGTGTGTTAATTTTGCTAAAGTATCACTCGCGCTGTAGTATCGACTCTGCTGTTCGCTCCTGGTGTCCTTTCCACGTCCTCTCCTCGTTGTGCCACGCTCAGCCAATAAAAGATAATTGCCAAAGAAAAATTAAACACGAAATCGAGGAAAATAACTCTTGAAAATCCCTCGTTAATTTTACAGAAATCGTTATTTTTTATTTGTGCTTGAGCGCAAATTCCCAGTAGACCATCCAGCAGCCATTCAAGCGTCGCCCTCTCCCGCTCCTCAATATGGTCTGTCCTCGCAGTACTTTTCCCATTTTGTCATGATTATCATTGTTATTGTAGTAGTAAGAGTATAGAGGAAAGAGTGCGCTGATAAAAAGTTGCCAATAAAATTTAATAAAATCTCTCCCCTGGTTTGCGTTTTCTAGGAGGCAGAAAGCATCCAGCAGTATCCAGTACACTTCTTCAATATTATCAGCATCCTCCTCTTTCTATCTCTCTAGGAATGTGAGCATTTTTTCCCCGAGTAATCCTGATTGCAGGAGGCAAGAAGGCACGAATCCAAAGTTAAAAACGGCAATCCGAACGACTGAATCCACCCTTGTTGTGCCGTGGCTGGATCGACTGAATAGCAATTACCATCGACACTTTGCAACAGTAACAATGAGCCGGTGACGATAACGACAACGACAATGGCTACATTTTGAAGAATGTCTGTCTGCTCGACTACAATTCACCACCCCCGTCCACACCGCCAAAGCAAAGCAGCAAACAATCACGTGTGGAGTGAGGGAATGGGAACGAGGCGAGGATGGGGCGAGGGCTAGTATTATTTTAATTCGTGTAAGGTGGTGCTAGTAACGCGTGCGTTTGGAATTCAATGATTGAATAGGCGTGATCGACTTCCGAAAATTGATAGGCGTCAAGCCAAATCACTCTAGGCCATCCGCAAACAAATATTCCGTGATTTACCCCAGTTCCAGCACGAATATTGGGCCCATTCATTAGCAATTGTACAAGCCATATCATGTTTCTATAAGCACCATACTTTTATTGCTGAGGTAAGTTAACAAAAAGTCATTTAACTTTTCGATCCAAAACGATTTTTATGACTTTATAAAGGACCTAATTTTGGCCCCAATTCTGTTTAACCTACATTTGGTATTGGAGAATTATGGCATAGTCATGGTGGTGCTTTGATATAATATTATTTAAACAAACAAAATTCCATTAACTTATTTGCGATTAATTTTATTGGATGATTTTTAAAGAGAAGAGGAATTCATATTATTGGAAATTTTTAAATGAAATATTTATATTATTCAGTTTTATATAGGAAATTACGATAGATATAAAGAAATTTTGCATTAGTTTTGGAAACAAATTAAAAATAGTTTGTCTCTTTAATTGGACTTGTTCATTTTAAGGACAATATGTGGGAATATGTATGTTTCTGACAAGAATGAATGAATTTTTTTATTACCGTATGACCAAGCTATTATTCAAATTTAAAGTAGAATAAAGCATTTGCATTTTGATGGCACGACATAAATAAAACGGGCACTATTTTGGGGTTTCGTACAATTTGGCGAAATGATGATGATTCCCCAAGCTCGTCTACTCATTTTTGGGATTCCAGGTTGGCAAATTGTTTATTATTCTGGGCACAGAACTCTTGTAAAATATGTTTAGGTTGTGCGTTGTTCGTTTCATTTGTTCGCCAGGGCGACGACGACGACGAATGAACGAACGAACATGTCTCCGGCTCCACAGTTGAGTCAAAGTTTGAGTTGTCTCTCATTCTACCCCGAATTATGTTATGGCGGCATAATAAATGCTGGGAAAATCGACATTGCCAATTTCCAAGATAAAAATCCACCCGTTTTTTCGGTTGAGAGAGCGATTCTGCGGCAGCCAGAAGAAAGACGACAACTCACGGCCCCCAAATGCCATCTGTCACGTTGTTGGGACGACGCTTTACAGTACAAAAGTCGCACGTCGTGATCCACCCCGAAAACCCACCCTCCTCCTCCACTTCTTCTCCACCTCTCTGCCTTGGCCCAGTATAACACAGTAACTCTCAAACAGGGCACGTTTCATTCCGACCAATAATTTTGATTTTTATTTATTTAATTTTAAACAAACCGGGGAGCATTTACTTTACTACTTTGCCGTTTGCCATCGCCTTCTCCCTTCGTCCAACACCACCACCACATCTCTTCCATGTCGGCTGTCTCTCCTGAACTTTGTTACACAATTGTTTAGATCAATCAAACTGAATTTTAGCCCAAATTTAATTTGCAATGTGTGCGTCAAACTCGTGTGGCCGTGACGTATGTGAAATTTATATTGATCATCCTTTTAAAAGCAAAAGTTAGGATCTACCCTATTTTAGGCCATTGCTAATAAATGTTTAAATATTGAAGTTTATTGTTATAATTATATTAGTTGACTTATTGATCAAACAAAAGTTAAGACATTATTGTGGTTTGAAAAGTAATTATAATTGATCTCAGCCAATAAAGTTAAGATATTCGAAAGATTTTATTGTACAAACAACTTTTGTATTTACGAAACCTTAAATTTAATTCAGATATAAAACCAGGCTTCTCCATCGAAGCACCATTAGCTCAGACCTGATTATTAGTGGTTTGCTTTTAAATGAAGTCATATGATGCATTACTGATGATTTTAATTACAGTAATTGGAGTATACATTTTTTCATTATTATCATCGTTGAAATTCAATGTCACATAATCGAATTTAATGATGTTCTACAAGAAAATCTGGTAACTTTCTTTGATGGAGGAACCATCTTAACACTGCACTGACTAAATTTTTTATTGAATTGAGAAAATTACCATAGATAAATTTTCTAGTGGAGGCGTTAGGTTGGGAAAATTTTATGTTTGACAGTCCTGATCGAGCCTAAAGGCTCGCTAACTTTGAGTAGCTGTAAATTTTACAAATATTGCTTATTTATGTATATACGTAGTAGTACCCAATTGCTCGTATAATCTCAGATGTCCTAAGGTCTAGGATTNATTTTCTAGTGGAGGCGTTAGGTTGGGAAAATTTTATGTTTGACAGTCCTGATCGAGCCTAAAGGCTCGCTAACTTTGAGTAGCTGTAAATTTTACAAATATTGCTTATTTATGTATATACGTAGTAGTACCCAATTGCTC